>JANHGN010006248.1:74443-88182 GCA_024605025.1 Megaceryle maxima | reverse complement strand
TTTCCTTTCCCTTTCCCTTTCCCTTTCCCTTTCCCTTTCCCTTTCCCTTTCCTTTTTATATATATATATATTTTTTAATTTTAGTTTGAGGTCCATTAGGCTTTTTTCTCAGTTAATCCAAGGCTGAAGATATTGTGGGGTTGGTTTCTTGTTTTTTTTTCTTCCCCTTAGTAAAAATATGGTTCCTGTTAATTAAAGAAATTTTCTCCAAGCTTGCAAATTGTCATGACAGGCTTTTACCTCCTATTTCATTAGGTAGCCATGGTTAGGCTTCCTATGCCATAGACTTGACTCACATGCATCTACATGGAGAACCAAGGAAATATGTGAAGCTGATTATAAGAAACTCCAGTGATGTGGCTGATGTTCTCTCTGCTCTTGCAAGGACACAGACAATTTCTACTGTGACTTGGACTGTGCCTGTCTTGGGCAGATTTCATATGGAGATCAAAATGAGGACTAGCAAGATGCTTCAGACAGCACTGCTGAGGACAAAGGAGAAAAAATGCTGTCCAAGATAAGAAAAAAAAAAAGAAAAAAAAAATTTCTATCATCTTGCAACTGTTGACTAAAAGATCTTATGTTTAAGACCTGGCTTGTCAAGAAATAAAGCAACATCTGTTTCTGCAAAGCATGCTTCAAGCCTTTGAATATAGACAAAGCAAAAAGCTTCTACCTCTGTGACAACTGGACTCTGTACAAAATAACAAGGCTTTTTCAGGCCATATGAAGCACAATACCAGTTATTTTACTGCTAAAATTTATGAAGAAAGATGCTTCACAATATTTGCCACTGAAGTTATTAATTTGTGTAATTTTATTCCTACAATGTTTTTCTGGAATCTCCTTAAGCTCTGATTTAGGACTGCAGTAACTTCTCTTAAGACTTTGCTGCTATCTTCCCCAGCTGTCTGCTCTGTCTCTAATGCAAGGCTTGGTAAAAACAGTTGAAGGTGGTGCTAGAAAGTCATGATGTTGACTGTGGCCTTTGTATACCTCTTTCACAAATAACTGGGCTATCCATGCGTGGGGAATGGTGGTGGAAAACTCCAAGCCTTTTCATCTGTCCTAGGAGATAAGGTCATTGAAATAAGCAAACATAAATGCTGTCTGTGTACTGTTTTAAAGATGTTGTGCCTACTGAATTTGCTCCTGATCTTTTCTAATAATATTTAAATTTTAATTTGTTATTTCTAGGTTTTTTTCTGAGGTGGAGGGACACAAGAATTCTGTTGTAGAAATAAAACCTGGAAGGAGGATATATTAAATCAGCTCTTTTCCTTGATGATTGAGGACAGTTTGTGCTTCTACCAGGGTACAAAGGGCACACTAAGTTCAAAAGTTTGCCAGCTAGGGCTCAGAAGAACTTTCTTAAGGGAAAGTAAGAAGTGTCTTGAAAAAAAATCCTTTAGACAATTCTCTTTTTCCTCCCTTCATCTAGAAAAAAGTAGCTGAGGTGCAGTAATAGCTCAGTCTGACACAGCTGAGAGTGAGCCTGTGCACAGTAATCAGAGGGAAAATACAGGAACCAGGATTGTCTTTTAATTTGTCCATTGCCTGAGGATGAAAGGAAGCTGCTGTCAGTCACGAAGTGCAAAGGAAGATATTCTAGTGTGCTTGGGACTGCAAAAGGGGCTCTGTTATCCCTCCAGTGATCTATGAGTAATTTCTGACATAAGACCTCCAAGTCACTTGCAAAGCCAATTTGAGAGAATGGTAACAAAAATTTCTTCTAGGAGTTCTGGAGGAAGAAAAAAAAAAAGAAAAAAAAAAAAAAAAAATCCCTCCTGCCCTTTATTTCGCCCGGTATTATCTGCTGTACAAATGTCATTAAGTGACATTTCTCTCCTAGAGGCCATTCAGTATATATGAGGATTATTATTCCCTCCTTCTCCTGTCTCCCACTGAAAAACAGATAGTGGCTGACAGTTAATGAGGGGGACTCTAATCTGACAGAACTATGAAAGCTGCTGCCAGAAAAGATCTTGATAATGGCATAAGAAATCCTTTCTATCTCAAACTACCATTAAGGTGCCTGTCTGCAGCTGGGAAGTCAGGACATTCTCCTCTAATTGAGGCTTGTTAGATCTGTATCTTCTTGTGCTTCTGTGACCTGTTTAAGAGGAAAACCCAAAACAGTTGTAGGGAAAATAAAAAATATAAAGACCTAGTGAGATAAAAATCCTAAAGGAGAATTTGTTGCCATTGTTCTGTTCTCAACAACTAGGGAAGGTTTTGCTGTCAGTTACTGCATTGTCCCAGAGTTAGTCTGTGTATATAGAAATGGAGTTTTCACTGTAGGAGGCATTGTATATTATGTGGGACTTTCTGAACTTGGGAACTTGATGTCTAAATTTACATGGAAGTCAGCCTCCTCATGATTCTGGGTAGTACAAGCTATTCTTGATTCCCTGCTCTAAACCATGTGACATAAATAGAATTTGTGTCCTCAGCATCAGTCCCATGCCTTCAACTCCAGTTGACCACTCTGTGGTAACCCCAAAGTACTTCAGAAGAGAATTTTGTTCTAAACTGTTACTTGGTCAGAATATTTTCTTTGGCATGGTCAGCCCTTTTGTTTTAAATTTTTAGTCCTCTGCACACTACTGGTGCTGGGAGGGAAGCTTCTGTCTGTTGAAGTGCAGAAGTTGAGCAACATCCGGTTAGAGGCAACTTCTTGTTGAGCTCGTGTGCTGATTTAACTTTTGAGATATTTTACTGTGCTTGAAGAAGGGGTTAATGCAGACCTAGGTTGGAGGCTATGAGAAAAGCAATGGTGGGAAGTGCAGCAAATAAAAAATGGAGATTTTAAAATGGAGATTTGTTTTCAGAGAGCTCCAGAGGAATTTTAGCATCAACTTTGCTACTTATTCAATCTTTATTGAACATTCCCAAAGGGATGTTCCTTATATGTGTATTTTAACAAAGAGAGAAACACATCTCTTTGATATAGGTTTACTTTCTTTGAGCAAAGAATGGGCCATCAAGGCGCTCAATCCTTCCTAAGAAGAAAACTTGAATAAGACAGTCAGCATGCCCAGCCTGTCCTTGCATTTTGTAGGATTAAACTTCATGCATTCTTGCAAAAAGCTTTGAACATGTCTGAAGAAGGCACATCTGGTGCATGCTGTGCCCTCTGTATCATTTTTCCCCTGGCATATTTTCTGCACACAAAAAGTTAAATTTCTATGTATTGTTCTCCAGATATATATATATATATTTAAATCAACACATTTAATTTTTGTGTGCCACCTGGTTTCAATCTGCTTAATGTTGTACTTTGGACTTTAATGACAAAGGATATCAACTGCCAAGGTCCTTATTTTATTGCAAAAGATGGCATGCAGACTGTCCTGGTTTGAGTGAGAACAGAACTAATTCTGTTCAGTGATTTTACTTTTCAGTTCAGTTCTTCTAACTGCACTGTCTGAAGTCAGCAGGCTGTTTTCACAGACAGTGTCTGTTGCTGGCAGTGATAACACCCCGTGTTTAGAGTTACTACCAAGCACTGATATGCAGACCAAGGCCACTGCTGGATCTTTTGCATGATGTTGGGGGGTGCAGAAAGTAAAAGACCACACCTGCAGGGAGGAGTCATCAGGACAGTTGACCCCAAATTGACTAGCAAGGGATTCCATCCCCTATACATCATATTTGATATAAAGCTGAGGGGTCAGGAGGGTCAAACTCTCTCTTTGCCATCTTGGCCTGCTTTGCTGGCTGTGCTTGGCTTGGATTTGGTCCTCTTCCGGTTCCTTCCTCAGAGCATCCAAGGAGGACTCTGTTCTGCCTTCAATCCTGATCTGTGTGCTCCTGGGTCTGGTACCAGAATCCAGCTCCTGAACACAGCTTATGTCTTCTGTGGGGCCCAGTCTGGGACTCTCCCAGTGCCTGCGCCACAGCATCAGTGGTGACAGTGATGTAATTACCATCAGGGGGGTTGGGTTTGATACTGATTTTGTAGATATTTGTATGTATTAATTATTATTATTATTATTTACATTCTCATTAAATCTGTTCTAGTTTCTTTTCTAATGGCTAAGTCTCTCTCCCTTATTCCCTTTGTCTTCCCCTTGGAGGAGGGAGGGAGGTTAACAGAGAGCATCTGTTATAGGTCCAAGGGTCCCTGACCCTAAACTGTGACACAGACCTTCTTTAAATGGTTCCAAATCATCTACAGCCCCGTTTGGATGGCTTCAAAGACAGCCTGAGGTTATCAAGTGTCTACTGCAGATCTTGATAGCATATCATCCCCTTCTAACAAGTTAATTTTTTACAAAGCCTCTCTGAGATTCTTTAACTTCATGAATACTCTTTTTTTCCCTACTTCAAAGCTAGGAAATATTTATTTATTTTTAATGTAAAAATTGCATATAATGTTGTCTTAATTTATCTTGACAGGTGCAAGCTATTGTGTGACCTAAAATAAAAAAAAAAAAAACAAACAAAACAACAAACCCCCTGTCTTACAAACACATAAAATACTTTTTGTCACTTTTATGCTCCAGATTGTGACATTCTTAAATACCTAATTCTTTAAAATGTTGAGTCTTATTTATTTCTGGATAAGAAACTGAATCAAAACACTGAAGACCTTCAACTCAGGAATCTGATCTTAATTTTGAAGTGTTTGCAACTGCTGCAAGTGTTGTAATAAGTACCTCAGTGAGCCCAGAGTACCTTTTTCTTCCCCAGCTTTGGATATGGCAATTTTTTGTGTAGGACAACTTTCTGAGGTGCAGAAAATAACCTCCATGAGTGCCCTGGGGTAAGTCTCCAGGGTGGAGTCTTTTTTGATTCCCTGACATGAAGAAGGAAATGTGCTGACACAAACTGCTGGCTGGGACAGATTGCACCATTTTTCTTTTGCAGCATTGTTTCTTTTCCTCAGTTTAGTAATGTGGTCCACATGTGCAAAAAAGCTGTGCTTTGGCAGTGCCTGTTGTGTCCCAAGTGCCTGTCACAGTAAGAAGGCCACATAACTTGGCGAGTGGCATTAAAAAAAAATTGTCTGCACGGTATTAGTTTGCTTCTGAAGGTTTTGTGCACACAAAAAGATGTTCTTCTTGGGTGGATTTCTAAATAGATGTTTTATTTCCTTAAACTGGGATTTGTGCTTGCGTATAGGTGTTTTATGGAGATACAAAGTCCCGGTAGGCACCAGTCTGCATCTTTAGGCACTTGAAATATCCTTACAGTGTTGTCCTTCACTTATCCATGGGGAGATCCCACCTCAGCAGAAACTAAAATTCTGTATACAAATACTTTCACTGTACAGAAAAGATTTTTTCCTCCATAAAACTTATAAAGTGTTTTTGCTAATATTCCCAAATAATTTCACAGCAAGGATCAAATTCTCTGTTATACAAATCTAGAAGAAACTGACACTATTTTTTTTTCTTTTTTTTCTTTTTTCTTTTTATAAGCAGAAGAGTCAAATTGGAATGGATGAAATGACATTATTAAATACCAGAATGAAAATTACCAGGGAAATAATCTAACTGCTGATACTCTAATGTTAACTCAGTGCTTCTAAATAATCAGTAATCAGAAGCTTGAATTAGACTGAGATAGATTGAGCTAAGTGCTTGACTATTCAAAGTGAGTGCAAGAGATTTGGTGGAAGGTTCAGTGCAGTCAGGGAAAAAAATGTACTGCATTAAATATGCAGGACTAAAGAAATCATGCTTCTATTTTATTTTAAGTAAACACATTATCTTTTGATATATCTTGGTCTTTCTTCACGTGAATCATGAATCATGGAGCACTTCAAGCCCTGATTAATATTCTTAATTGCTCTCCCTTTTTCGTTCTTGCAGCTGGCAGATGGTACACTGCAGATTAGACAGTGCAGTATCAAGTAGTGTTTATACTGCTTCTGAATGACTGGTGTTACAGCCTGAATGTTTATCCCCTTTGATCCATACACAACTGGAACAAGGTACAGTAAGCAAGGCTTGCCTTTTATTTTATTTTATTTTATTTTATTTTATTTTATTTTATTTTTTCATTTCCCTTTCTCTGTGGCATTAACCATGATGGGAGCAAATGACAGGAAGTGAACCATGAGCCAATTTCCATAATGCCAAACACTTTGCAGCAACAAGGAGGTTTGGAAACATTATAAGATGTGCTGGGGAGATGCTTAACTTCCACCAAGTTGGGCTGAACTTTTCTTAGTGGGAGTGTTGATTGTTTCTATGCTTTTCCATGCCAGTGCTAATTTGGATGGACATAAAATGAATCCTGAAGAAAGACTATCATATGAATAAGAAGCTGAGTGATGATACCTAATTAGCTGAAAAATGCATGAAGGATCAGTAATTCCTTCTGTTTACTAGGGGCAAACAACGAGATCTCTAAATGAAAGAATCCTAATTACTCTAGAAGTTTTAAGGTGTTCAGATCTTTCTGTTTCTTGTGTTTTAGTGGTTATCTAGCCAAACTACCTTCCAGGTGAAAGAATGACTTTTCTCACTAACAGCAATACATACTCTATTTTGATATGAAAAGGAAAAAACTTCATTCTCTGTCATAAGCATTAGCAAAACCAGTTATTAAATGAAGTAGAAGAGTGACTGGTTCATTTTATAATGTCCACATTGTTTTGTTAATGTTAAAATTAGATGATATTTTATGTGGTCAGCATTACCAATCTATGTGTTTGCAATGAAAATATTTTTGCCTAAGAAAAGGCATTATGCTATGCACAATTCAGCTGAGTTTTGGACACAGGAAAGCTTGTGTGATTTTTCAGTTAGCTTTGTAAGAGGAGATGCATTTTATCAAGCACTGTGTAGGACTTGTAAGTGCACCATCCCATGAAGGCACCAGAGCTTGACTAATGTAACAGGAGGTGATCAACTAAAATTTGGGGCTGTACCTTGAATAGTCCTCTTGTTTGAAAAATGTAGATAAAGAATCAAATGACCTTATGTGGTTGCTTAGATATGACTGTAAAAAAATTTTAAAAAGAAGCAGTATTACAGGGTATGACACCAGCACATAGCAATGCAGCAGAGCCCCTGAGCTGAGACATTATAATGACTCATCAGCTATTTTTCTGAAATGTTCTGGGACTTTGACATTAAAAGGACTCTGATTACAAGAATGATGTCAACTTGAAGGAATTCAAAGATATATGTATAGGAGAACATCCAGTGACACTACTAGATGCGACGCTACAAGGTGTCCAATTAATTGGTAGGAATATTCTGAATGTGCTATCATTTAGGACCCATCAGTTCCACCCTGGCTGCAGCCTCAGATGTCAATGACAGCAATGCAAACTCAGCCTAGTGATTCCTGTAACTCCAGGGATAAGGTGGAAGTCTAAGCAGGTTCCCACACTGGCATATTTACGTACAAGACTTTCCTTTTCCTATAGTATCAACTTCTTTGAATTGAAACTATATTTCAGTTTATGTTATCATTCTCAGTATTAATAGCTGAAGGGACTCTTGTAGGCAGCCAGTATCTGATTATAATTTCCTGGTAGTGCCAATGGTTTTTCCCATTGCTGTAATTGTCACTGAACTTACATTTTTGTTGCAGTATTTGTCACAATGCTAAATTCTTGTAGTAGATGCATAGACATTGTGAAATATTTTATGTATTCTGTTCTGGAAACCAAAGCATTATGGGGTTACATGCTGTACCTTTTTTATTCTGAGCAAAACTAACCCATTTTTTTCTTTCTCCACTGTCTGCAATAACTATAATTAAATTGCTTAAGTTGGAATAAAATTTGATGAGGTTTTTCCTGTATCTAGTAGGGTAAAGATGTGTCTTTGTGATTTGATTTACCACCCTCATGTACACAGGGCCCAATTTTCCCTCCGGCAATATGTGACAGATATAGCACAGTTCGCATTCCAGGCAGGTTCCAGGCTAAAACCAGAGGTATGTTAGAGAAATTGTCTGGTACAAATTGATCCAGTTCTTGCAGGACACCAAATCAACAAGCTTAATAGTTGCAAGGTAGGACTTTTTTCCTCCTTCCAGGCATTCCATTATTATTGTTCTTCAGCATCTGAACTTGCAGTGAACTGTCTGTTCTAATAGGCTTAATCTTCATTATGGGATAATATACTGTATAAGTGTATATCAGTAATTAGATGTTAGTGCTCTTGGAGTGTGATTTATTAGGAGGGAGGTAAATTCCAGTAAAACAAATACACTTCTATTTAAATGTTTACAGAAGATAAGTAGAGCATCTGATCGTTCCTTATATCTTTAAGAAGTGGCTTCCTAATGTAATCACATACTTTAAATATCTAGATCTCTAGCTCAGGAGTTATTTGACATTTCATTATAATATGAATTACATTTTTAGCTTGGCAAGTTTAGACATAAAACTTGAGTACTAAGTATTGTGTGAAAAATTGACTAGGGGGATTATAAAGATTCTAATATCTCAGCATTTTCTTTGCTTTTATTGATCACTTCAATCCAGCTGATGTGTCAGCAGCCAAAAAGCATTCAAAGTAAGGTGATACATTAAAAATGATACAATCCTTTATCTAGATTTATATGCAATCAGGTGACACACCATTGCTATCTACTTTGTGACTTTCAAAATTCATTATGTCAAAATCAAAGGAAATTGAACTCAGTAATATTCATATTCGGTGTAACTTGTTCAGGTATTTGCTGTGATATTGTCCCTAATCCTCATAGTGAATGAAAGCCTAGAGACTTAAAACTACCCTAAAAAATGAAGTTCTACAGAAAACTGCATTCAAGTACAGTGTATGCTCAGGTGATACAAAACTGTTGCATCATCCTAGCTATCACATTTTGCCTTTATATAGTTTTTACTGAATTATACCCTGAATAATAAAGGGCAAAATTACTGTTAACAAATCCAATGGCTAACAAAAGAAAAGACAGCAATTTTTAGTTGTGAAAAATGTATATGATTGATAAAAGTTATAGCAAAACAAAGACTGAGGATTTCAAAGTACTATTTAATGAAGAGGTAGTTCTGGTTTAGAATAAATCCCAGCCATTTATGCTGCTAGAAGTTTCATTTTTATCTGACAGAACACGGCGAGGAAGGGGGATGAACGGCCAAGTACATGCAAAGCTCTTCCTTGTGCTGAACAGGATAAGTCATTGAAGGGGAGTGGTCCAAGGAGAAAAGGGTCTCAGGGAGAGATGGGCTCAAATTAATATTCTTGAATAAACTTCCCTTGAAGTAAGCAAGGAAAGACTTGTAATCGCATAGCCAAAACCAGGGTTTACATTTTCAGTGAGTCATAAAATTCTTAGGGCTGTTGCAGACCTAAGGAGAGGCTTGTGCTCTGTATTTCCTACCTTCCTAAGTGGGATTTATCAAACTTTTCTGATTTACAGCATATATTGAAGTCACAGAAAACACACTAAAGATGATGTTTGTTTCCCTTCAGCAGTCTGGAAACAAAGATCACTAAACCGGGCAGCTCAACAGTGTCTCTCTGGACTATCCTGGAAACCTCTGAAGGGATGAAGAGTACAGAAAGGAACAATACAGTTGTATTTACATGTAAGGAAATAGGGGAAAAAAACCAACCAACCAAAAAACCAACACAAAATTGTAAATTTCCAGGCTATATCTCTTTCAAAATAGCACTGTAAGAGAATTCCTGATGAAACAGTAATCTTCTACTCCACTGACATTCTGTTTTTGTGGGAAAATGAAGCATAATCATCCTTAAGAAAGCCTGATGTGAGAGGATTGTGTCCCTGGAGGTTGTTTCTTCACACTGTTGAGATGGATGCCATATATCTGCTTTATTACTTCAGAGGATGCTATTCTTGTTTTGGCATCCATAGGGTTTATCCTCTCCTATCCTCTGTGTCTGTATGGTTTTTTGTATAGCAAAACTTCCTGAGCAAGGCTGGTCTCAGATTTCTCCACCAGGTTAGTTCCTGCCTTCTACATTTACCTCTGAAAAATCCCATTTATTTTCTATGCTAACCTCTATTTCTCATAATTTTGGAGCCCAGAAAGTGCTCAGAAGGCATTTGACTTTCTCTTTCAGATCAGCTCTCTTCTATTGTCTTGTAATTTTAGCTTGTGTCAAATACATAACCAAAAGCATACGTTTTCCCCCTTGCTGTTGTTAACTGCTTATTTCTTTGTGGTAAGGATTTTTAATTCATGGAAAACGTCACTAATGCAGCTGATATTAAATATATATATATATATTTTTTTTTTTTTTTCCTGCATGTATATACTTACCTTTTCCCAGCAATATTTCAGCAAGAAAAGTGAAGATATTTTATGTTGCTGCCCAGTAGAACTCTCTTCCTGACATCTAGTCTGTTTTGTTCATGCCTGTTACAGCAGGAACATACATCAGGTTAACCAGCTCCATCTCTCCGGTACAGCAAGGTGGGCTTTAATCTACAGTTTGTAGAAGTGCCCCTGCTCTGTCAAAAGGCTTTCTTCTATTATCTCTAATAGCCCATAGCCTCTCGCTGTGCTCCCTTGCTTTTCTTCCCTATTACCATTTCCAGATTGAATGTCTGTTCTTCAGTTGCATGATCCTGACCACAACATCCTAGTGACTTTTTTAGCTTCTGTTTCTCCTGCTCACTCCCTCTCATACTGCTGACATATTGCACCTTCAGAACTAAGGGACATTTATCAGCACTGTGGTACACTTCTTCCAAATCAGCCCTTCTTTGAGAGTAGAACAAGTGCTGCCTTCTGTTTAACACTGCTGGCCCTTGCCCAAGTTTCAATATCTAGTGGGAGGATTTTTATATTTGAAAAGTGATGCTTGTGTATGCTGCCAGAATTAAAGACCTTTTTCTGTTCAAGTCAGAGCTCAAGCAGTCTCTGCTCAGGCATTCCTGCCCTTCCTAACCAATGCTTCTTGAGAAGCTTCAAGTTGTGCAAGATGATTTGTTCCCTGACCTTTACCAAGACAGGAAGCCATTCTAGAACAATATAAAGTGACCATTGTCTTATTTATAACAGGCTATAAAAGGATAAAAAAATACACTATGTTGAAGGTATATAAAACCCTCAGTGGCTGATAAAGCCAGTTGATGGAGCTGAAGCTTCTGATAGCCTCTGCAAGGGGCAATTAGGGGTCAGTCCCTGCTGTGGAGGACCTGCTTTCCATACAGAAGGGGCTACTGTTCAGGGGAAGTACAGGTTTTCACTTTTAAGTAACGTAGACTCAATAGGAAAGGGCAGGTGGGAGGTTCTGAGAAAACTGTGTATAAAGGGATGATTCTCTGGGACTGGTCTTAGGAACATGGCCAAACCTTTAGCCAGTTAGCAGTGGGGTTGATGTTTTCCAGATGAATGAGAGATGAAGAGGGTAGAGGTAGATCTGGAAGACCAGAATGATCTTAAAAACTATTCTGGGTAGTCATTTTCTCTTCTAAGGTGCAGGCCAAGAAGTAGTTTTGTTTGCTAGTCTGAAAAAGAGCTTTAGAGGGAAGCAGACTTTCACAAAGGGGACTAATAGCTGGAGACTGGAAACTAATACACACAACACAATAAAAGGAAGTGAGGTCCTTGAATACTGCCTGGAGGGAAAGGTCTAAGTCCAGGTGAAATTGTTTTACTTAATATTTCCTAAATATTTCCTAAACTGCTTTATTCAGTGCTGTAGACCTGTACACCATTTTGGAGTCCTTGTCACTTTTTCCAGCTTTCTCTCAGGTAAGTGAATGTGTTTCAATCCTGCGCAGAACTGGGGCTGTGTAGTCTACACTGTCCCTGGTGCAGGTGAATGCTGCTCTATTAGTGTTACCCTCCAGGAGAGTTCGTCACACCAGGACATTACAGGGATGCGAGATTGCCCTGATGAAACTGTCTTCTAGTTCTCCCCATGCAATTTATTTCATTCTTGTTCTGATGGTCTGTGACATATTTTTTGCAGAGGCAGCATAACACAGGACTCTGCATTCACCCTTAAAAGCTTTTGCATTTGTTCTGCTTTCTTGGCAGAGATGGGAGAGATGGAATGTACAACGATATTCCTGTTTTGCCATAGAAGGCAAGTGGGACTAGTGGGCCTTTATGGGTGAGATTATAGCTGGAAAGAGTGTTACTCATGTATTCTGGTGTCCTAGTGACTAGTTTTATATCAGTGAAGTTTACTGATTGCTAGAGTTATTTTCTGATTCACATTATCTTAAAAGAGAGCGGTACCTGAGGTACACAGTTCAGACATGAGATGTTAACTGCATCTTCATGGCATTCCAGGTGGCCAAGAGAAGAGGCTTTATGTTGATGGAGTTCCACTGAAATGGAACAAAGTTTTGGGGAGATCAGAGCTGTGCTTAGAACCTTCCACAGTATGGTTCCTTCCTTCCTTCAGCATCAGTGATTTCCAAAGCACAGCTACAACCAAAAGTCAAACTGCTTGATTGCACAAGGAGTTTGACCATGTGCACACATTCTAGTCCCGCAAATGACATCATCATACACTGAAATGGTCCAGAAAATCTGTCTATCAAGGCTTCCAGAATCATATTTTTGGCCAATTTCTGACAAGACTTCCCCTGTTTAGTATTCTTATTTATGGACCTGTTAAAAAAATACTGATTTGAGGTATATATTTTTTGCTTTAAGGAAAAAGCTTTCACATTTGGTCTAGAAATGAGACTGTTTAAACCATTACTTGTTTTGCACTGTAGCTGCCACATCTGCAGCTGGAACTGTGCCAAGTCTCTTGATGGAAGAATAAGCAGATGGACTTCTAACCTTTACAAAGGATATATTACAGCAAAGCAAATGGGAATTAAATTAGTAAAACCATTCTCTCAGTCATTTTATGTGAAAATGGGAGAAAGTTCAGACATATCTTTGCATTGGAAACAGTTCTCTACTCACCTTTTTCTGGTTTAATTTTATTTTATTTTGGGGAGAGGGAAAGGAAGAGTTCCCCTGCCACACTGGTGACATAGCAGGAAAGTAAAAATTCTTTATTTTGTTCCAGACACAATTTTTTTTTAGTGGGATTTTGAGAAAACACTAGACTGGAATGTAGAATTCAAATCACTGAAAAGTGTCGTGACTTAACCCTGGTAGAATTAACCACCACCCAGCTTCTCATTCACTCCCCACTGATGAGATGGGGGAGAAAATTGGAAGGGTAAAAATGTGAAAACTTGTGTGATGAAATAAAAACAGTTTAACTGTTAAAGTGAAAGCTGCACACACAAGCAAAGCAAAACAAGGAATTCATTCGCCACTTCCCATCATCAGGCAGGTGTTCAGCCATGTCCAGGAAACATGGCTCCATTGCATGTAACGATTATTTGGGAAGGCAAATGCCATCATGCAATATGTCCCCACCTCTTCCTTCTTCCCCCAGCTTTTATTGCTGGGCATGACATCATATGGTATGGAATATCCATCCCTTTGGTCAGTTGGGGTCAGCTGTCCCAGCTGGGTCCCCTCCCAACTACTTGTGCACTCTCAGACTATTTGCTCATGGGATGGTGTGAGAAGCACAAAAGTCCTTGACACTGTTTAAGGGCTGCTCAGCAATGACTAGAACATCCCTGTGTTTGGTCATGGGAATGTCTGCACTGTTCTGTTCACAAATCCAAAATGTAGCACCGTATATGTGACTATGATGATAATTAACTCTATCCCAGAATACTGAGTGCATGGAAAGGTGGGGGGGGGGGGGGGGGCAGGGGGGGAGTAGGGGGAAACGGGGGGGACCTGTTAGAAGCTCAAGTTGGTCCAAGCGGATCAAATCACGCGTGGTCGCAAGCTGGGC
>JANHGN010006248.1:27185-74343 GCA_024605025.1 Megaceryle maxima | reverse complement strand
AAAAAAAAAAAAAAAAAAAAAATCATACAGCTAACTTGAAAATGAGGCAAGGAACCTGGAAGAGGAGTCTTCTTTAGCATTCTGACTATAAACATTTCTTAGGCAGAATATCTCTCTGGACTTTTGCAGTCAAGGAAAGCGTCTCTTCTGGTTTCACATTAAACTGAGCAAACCAGCCAAAACTGAAGAAGAGAAGGAGGCTTACACAGATTCTAACTTCTACGTAGAGTACAAGATAAAAGCGATATGAATGCGTACTGCTGCCAGCAGAGGGGCTCTTAACAAAGAGAATTAACTGCACATTTAGAAAGTCTCCAGTCTGTGTTGTCTTCAGGTTCAGTGGTGCTAGTGAGGTGCCCCTGGATAAACTGATGCAAAACCTCATTAAAATGTATCTCCTGGTGATTCTCGTAAAGGCTCCATTATCCAGATCGGACGATAGCAATATCAAAAAAGTGAACATGTCCATTTCTTTGTCTGATTGGCATCTCCATAATAAATACTACATGACATGCCAGAAAGAATATGAGTGTAAGTTGCAGAAACACAGTGTTTTTGATATTTCACTGAACTGGGTTCCAGACAGCAGTGAGCACTTTAAGCATGATCAAAGATAAAGTTTTTAAGGTTATACTGAGAATCAAGTAATGACACCACTACAGGCTGAGGGGGAAATCTAGTCTCAGAGCAAGAACTCTGAAGAGAATATGGGTTGTTAAACATGTTGTGGCTGAAGGGAATATTTTAAGTTTTAAAAGGATAAAAGCCCACAGCTGCTGCTGAAAGAAAGATACATACCCTGAGTTTGGAAGGCACTTGACATTGTCTCTGACAGCTTCCTTGGATCCAAGCTGGGATATTATGGGATGTGTGGGCTATGAGGTTGGGGAAACTTAACTGTCTGGCTCATCAGGCTCAGTAATTAATAGGTTGTAATCAATGTGGAGATCAATGATGTTGATTTCTTGGGGGTCTGTACTGTGACATGTCCTATTAGTCTGGAAAACAGAAGGCTGAGAGGAAACCTTATCGCTCTCTACAAACACCAGAAAGTTGTAGCGAGGTAGGGGATGGTCTCTTCTCACAGGTAACTAGCAAGAGGATGAGAGGAAATGGGATTAAGGTGTGCCAGGGGAAGTTTTGATTGGTTACTAGGAAAAATTTCTATACTGAAAGAGTGGTGAGGCATTGGAACAGACTGTCCAGGGAGATGGTAGAGTCACCATCCCTGGATGTGTTCAAAGAATATGTAGACGTGGCACTTCAGGACATGGTTTAGTGGTCATGGTAAGGTTGGATAGATGGTTGGACTTGATGATCTTAAAGGTCTTTCCAACCTTAATGATTCTATTATGTTGTGGTGGTTTGAACGTGGCTGGATGCCAGGTGCCCACAAAGCCACTCTGTCACTCTTCCTCACCTGAACAGAGGGAGAAAAAATATAAAGAAAGGCTTGTGGGTTGAGATAGGACAGGGAAAGATCACTCACTGATTACCATCATGGGTAAACCAGAGTGGACCTGGGGGAAATTAATTTAATTTATTACCAACCAAATCAGGGTAGGGTAATGAGAAATTAAAACAAATTTTAAAATACCTCCCCAGAAGAAAAAATGCTGATTCATGTCCCTGGGAAAGACAAACCCCTGCAAAAGCACAAGCCAGGCACTGCCTGACCGTGGAGATCTCTGTATGAAAGGCCCTGGAGTTTCTGCCAGGGGCAAAGCTGAGTATGGGGCTGCAAGGACACTGGTAGCATAGAAGTCAACATCAGCCTGGGCTCTAGGAATGCAACAGAGTCAGGACATTTAGAAAAAGGTTTATTTCCCTTTAGCTGGCATTTGTTAGATCACATCTGGGTATTGCATGCAGTTTTGTCCCCCCCGATGCAGAAAGAGATCAGAAAGCTGGAGTGAGTTAATGGGCCCACTAATATGATGATAAATGGAGTACTTGACGTGTGAGGAGAGGCTAGGGAGATGGGCTTATTCAACCTAGAGCAGAGATGGCTTCAGGGAGAACTAACAGCATCCCCCAGTGACTACCAGAAGGTAATCGAGGAGAAGGCGTTCTGTTTTTTGGCTGTTGATCTCTTCTCCCTTGTATCCAGTGAGAGGACATGGGGGAATTGTATAGCGCGTGTTGAGGAAGGGCTAAACTGGACACTAGGAAACAATTTTTATAAAAAGAATGGTCAAACACTGGAACAGGCTTCCTAGAGAAGTGGTTGATGCCCAGTGCCTGTCAGTGTTTAAGAGGCATTTGGACAATGCTGTTAATACCATGTTTTAAGCTTTGGTCAGCCCTGAAGTGGTCAGGCAGTTGGACTAGATGATCATTGGAAGTCCCTTCCAACTGAAAGAGTCTATTCTAATGTATTCTTCTTCTATCCTATCCTACCCTATTTTCTGTAGTGATGCAGGTGGGGGTGTAACAGAGAATGGGCAAAATTTGGACTGGGGAGATACTGACATGAAGAAATTTTTTTCACCATGGTAACAGTCCAGACATTGTAGGATGTTCTTTGAGACCCAGCAGGATAAACCCCTGAGCAGCCTGATCTGAATTCCATGTAGACCATACTTTTAGTAGATTTAGTGTAGAGCCCTTTCTGAATTATTCTGTGGCACTGTGATGGCTGCCAGTCTTTCTTCTGGAATTAATGTATTTCTGGTGCTGCTATTCAAACAAAAAAAATGTACAACTTAAGGAGATTCAAAGATCCAAAAGTGAAGATCAAAGAAACGCCCAGAAAAACATCCCTCACTATGAAGTGTGACTGATGTTCATCAGTTAGCTTATACATGTAAGCATAAGAAAACTTGGTAATAGTTGTGTCTTCACACTGTAACAAGATTATCTGGGCCTATTTAACTACTTGTGAATGAGCATACCAATTGATATGTACCCTTAAAATCAAAAAGGAAAATCATATCTCTAATTGAAATGTCTTGTGTATGAAGTTAAATATTGAAGATGTGGACAAAGATATGCTGGTTAGAAAGACTAACCAGAAAATAAACCTGTAGTGAAGTGATCTGGTTAGATTTGCAGCTTTCCAAGCATTGCTAAGAAGATTGCATGCTTAAGTAGAACATGTCAAACTAATGAGTAGCTGCAGAATGTATCTAAGCAATCTGTGATTAGCTATCAGATGCAGAGTATCAAGGCTGGCACCCGAGTGCTACATTACATCACTAGAAATGTGCAGTGAAGGCTTCTAGTTATGTGAGGATTTGCTCTAGTTTAGCTCAGACTGCAAGACTTGAAGCAAAAAAGTCCTCTGATTCCTGGCATACACAGATCCAGGTTATTCTGTCACTATAAACTCCCTGGCCATGTTGGCAGGGCCAGTGGAGGGAAGGGAGGGCATAGCTGATGTGTCTGTGAGGAGTCCACTGGCAGTGTTTTGGAAAATCTTATGCTGGTTGAGTGGAAATATGGCCACTATAACATGTTGACTTCCTAATTATGAGGCTGTTCAGTCCTTATCACTGAGGGAGGGGGTAAAAGCAAGGCTAATGTCATTTACTATTTCTGGAGAGACATCTTAAATTTTTTAATTCACCATTAAGCAATTATGTTCCCTTACCCAGTACATAAAAGGACATAAAGTTTCTAAAAACAGTATTGATGATAGAATAGCACAGAAATAACTCATTTTCACAGTTAAGCAGCACTTTACAGCTACAATCCATCAAATTCTTTCAAAGCTCTGTAAGTGCACTTCACATTGCAAGTCTACAGTGCTGGGTTTATTCTGCATCCAAGATCCTCTTATGCACAAATATTCGGAGTAGTTTCCATGGTTATGTCTCTACTTGTAAACTGAACAGTGTCAGGCTGCGGAAAAATGCAAGGGTGTGTGCTCAGCTTCACTGTGAGGTTGTTAGCCCGGTCCTAGCCGAGCTTTGGCTTGCTGCAACTAGCACTTTCCAAGAAAATGCTCAGGCAAGGCTGGGGAGACAGCACAAGCCAGGGACAGTGCCCAGTAAACAGCCACTCTGTTTTTGAAGATAAGAGAGTTTAGCCAAAGGGATGAAAGTCGTGCTCTGCCAGTTGGCCTCCAGACTGGAAAATGGTCCCTGTCCCATTTAGTTTACTAGAATAGACATAGCCCTGGTTGTTGTGTTCACAAATCTGTCCTCAGCAATTTGGGACCCTGGTGATAGTCTCGTCTGCTGCTTGGCCACCTCTGGATGTTGGTACACAAAGTTACAGTCCTGTGAAGGGCAGATGCTGTGCTGCATATTCTCTTCTTTGTGTAACTTGGTGCTGTTACAGTATGAGAGGATATCCTGAGCTGCCACCTGTGCAAATGAAAACTTGTTCCAATTAACACCTATAGAATGAACATGGCACCAGATAATTACAGGAAGATATCTTTGGAAGGATAAAAAAAAAGTATTTTTCTTTGGAAAATCAATGTCCTTTCACCCTACCTCTTTAAGAAGTGTTCATACCTGTCATCACAGCCTTCCCGTTGAGAACACACGTCCTCCTCCCCAGGCCATTAGCTGTCTCTTTTCATTTGTGTTGCCATGCCATAAAAAATGAAAACAAACACTGTGGGATCACAAATGTGGCCATAATTCTTTATCATGCAATTTAAAGCAGAAGCTAATAACAAGGAAAAAGACTAATACTTGAATAGGTTGCTGCATATACAAACAGTGCAATAATTGTCTCTCAATCTGAACAAAAAGATAATAAAAATGTTTTACAGTGCTCCTTAATTGTACCAAAAATTGAAAATCAAGACTTTATTGCAGAAAAAGGAAGCATTAATCTGTCTGAGGGCCATTTTGTGGATAATGCTTCCTGGGGAGGTATGGTGATAATTACTTATCTTTAATAGGTTTCTGGGTTGTGGAACCAAAATGTGGTGGTGAAGGTGGTATAGGGGTTATTTATGAGCCCCTAAGCCACCATGCTCCATTGCATCCCACATCCTATGTGACTTACAGGTCTGCATTTTCAGCATGCTTGTTTGGGTCCTTTTTAGCATCCAGCTGTTGTGGGTTGAAGAAAATGTGCTATCTGAGTCATTCCACAATGCCACATGAATTTGTTTCTTTTTTCTGTGATGCATCACGCTGGCAGCTCAGAGTGCAGAAAGGACTGATAAAACACAGTGATGGTCATGGCTTATGGGAATCAGTCAGGAAGCAGAGAGTGACAGCTGCAAAAGAAGATACTGCACAGCACCTGATGAGGGAGGCTTGTGACCAGAGTGGCAGCAAAAATGTACAGGCAGGGGCTTGACTTAAACAAGGCCAAGGGAAAACTGGTTTAAGTAGAGTAGTGGAGGAGACTGAGCTCTCTTCCTCTTTGAAGTTATGGCAAAATTCTCATTGACCTTCAATATGAGGAAGGAATATATCATATATTAGGGTTTAGTTCTTGATAAGGGGTCAAGTTAATGCTTACTATGAGCTAATTACTGAACAAAGTGGTTTTGTTTGGTTGTTTTGTTTTTTTTTCTTAAGTTCATTTGATAGAAGTCACCTGCTGGCATAACTTTTTATCAGGACAACAAAACATGTTCCCCTTCTAACTACTGAGTAACTTAGAGTTGTCAGTCATTCTTCCTTTTTCACCAGGGCTCCCATATGACCTTGCAAGAATTTACTTTTTTTTTTTTTTTTTTTTAATGCTTAGTGGATATCAGAATTCTATTTAAATATAGATATTCAACCTTCTTGCCATGGTTTGTGTTTTGCTTGTAATTATTCTTCATTCTCCACAGACACATTTATTGTAGATATACTCATATAAACTCTTAAGTTCAGGTGACAGTCCCTAGAAGGGAATGAATGGTGTTAAGGACTGCTCTACAGTTACTGGCACTTAACTCTGTCTCAGTGGAATGAAGTTCATCCTCTCAGTGGTGAGTAAAACTGTATAGATTATTTCTCTAACCTGAAAATTCCTGGTCTGCTGAAAATAAAATAGTTCAATGTGTGAAACTCTAGTGATACCGAGCAACAATTGTGAAAAGTGTTGTGTTGTTGTGAGCAGGTAGCATAATTTATATATGGTAACTGGAAATTACATGGGAAAAGAATTTTGATTTATTTAGGATACCATGTAACTTTGAGGCAAAGCTGGCTGTAGAAGCACTGCAGTGCACATATCGACAGCTCAACACTTTATCCTCCCAGAAATGTGCTGTGATAAAAAGGCAAACACCTATATTTGAATTACTTGGGATCAAAGCAGGGTGTTTTGTTTTGTTTTTGTTTGGTTTTGTGGTTTGTTTGCTTGTTTGTTTGTGTTTTTTGTTTATTTTGTTGTTTTAGGCTTGGGGTTTTTTGTTTGTTGTGTTTTGTGTGGTTTTGTTTTTCCCCTGTAGCTATTAAATACCATCATTTATCATTGTTAGAAAAAGTACTTAATGACACTTTAAACATAATGTATCATCCTGTCTACAGCAGTAAAATTCCCTAATCAGAAAGCCCAGACTGGAAGCTAGCACCTTTCGGACTGAGCTATACAAGAGAGTTTGATGTAGGAACATACATTAATTTCAACAATGTGATTAATAGAGGTTTTTGGCTTACTAAAATGGTGGTGGTAACTGGACTACTTAAAGGGTAAGACTAAAACATACCAGCTACTTTGTTCTGAATAACGACAGCTGTCCTTTGCCAAGTCATACTTGTGTGAGCTGTGTGCTAGTATGTACTGGATGAATGTATGGAAACTCACATTTCCCTGTGATTGACCAGCTGGGATGAGTAGCTTCATGGAAGAAGTAGATTCATGGAATCATAGAGTGTTTTGGGTTGGAAAGATCCTTTAAAGGTCTAGTCTAACCCTCCTGAAGTGAGCGGGGACACCTTTAACTAGATCAGGGCTGTTCAGAGCCCTGTCCAATTTGACCTTGAAAGTTTCCAGGGATGCAGCATCTACCAACTCTCTGGGCAACCTGTTCCAGTGTAACCATGTCCTAAGAAGAAGAAGTGCTTAGTTTAGGCTCCACATAAACATTCACTGTCCTTTCATTACAAACTAGGGTAGCAAACCATGGTGTGCTGTGCTGTGGCTTCTAATACTTTTCCTTGCTTCCTTCATGAATTTGAAGAGCTTCTGTGACGTGGAGAATGAGATCCAAGGCTGAATACAGGTGGTGTTGATGAGGGCAGAAAGAGTTAACAGTGATGGCGAGCACAGTAGAGAGGTGACGTGGTTCTCAGGATGGGAAGAAAGAGCAGAAGATAGCAGGACTCACTGGAGTCAACATATAGCAGTTTGTATAGAGCAACCTCTAGCAGGTGTCTGAAACTCACTATGGTTTTTATGACTAGCAATGGTTTTACTCTTGTGACCTTGAAGATCTGGGATGATACTAAGCACATGCTTAGTTGGTGTATTCTAATATCCAGAAGATGCTTCTCAGGGCACTTGGTCTGTTCAGGAGAGTTTGCAATTGACGAGTTGTCAATGTTTTGCAGGTAGGAGGCATTAGTGTGGAAGACAGAAGATGTGTGAGACCTCTTGCAGAGAACACAGATGAATACCTGGGCCCCATGATGTCAAGGTAAAGGAGAAATGACATTTCATTTCACATACCTATATGAATATCTAAGTTATATTCCACCAGTAGACATTGTGACTTTCTTTATTTTCACATTGGTTTAGCTATATCGCTCCCAGATGAAGGGTGAAGATTACCAGATTAGTCTTTATTCACTCACACCTGACCAAGCATCTCCACTTTTTTCCCACTGAATATAAGACAAAGTCTGAGGTGCAGAGAATATAATAGATTATGAACCAACTATATGATCGAGTGCATTCAGAAATTCCTTATACACATGAGATGTCACTTTGCCTGCTAGCTGCTGCAACATGATTATGGCATTGCAACTCTTTAATAACATAGTGACAGAGAGATCAATGGTACCTGTAGGATATAAACTTTATCACTAAAACTCCATGGAGTTTGGATATCTACCTGTTCTCCAAACAGATGATCTCTACATGTATTTTTAATATCTTCTTCATCCTGCATAATTTGTTTTTTAATCTAAAAATCATTAAGAGTTATAAAAGCTATAATCCTTTCCTTTTTTTTCTGTGCAAACCAGAGCAATAGTATTTTTTTCCATTTGGCTAACATTGCTGATCACAGAAGCTGAGGGTTCTCTGTTTTGCTAAGGGGTCTATTTGAGACCCTGTAGAGTCCATGATACTTCCCTAACTCTTGCCCAAAGCAAATAGTGCGTTTGTGCCTATACCTATTGCAGAGGAACTGAGCTGGATTTACATGTGGGCAGTGGCAGACAGCTGGTAGTATTCAACAGCTGTGAAGCATCCATTGTGCCAGAAAGTTTAGACTGGTCCTTGTCACCTCCCGATTCTGCCTTCCTGCAAAGTGAACTTGCACCGATTCTGTTGTTAACTTGCATTCATGTTGCATTCCTCTGTCTTTGTCTCCTTTAATTAAGCTAAAAATATTTAGGCAAGGATTTGACTTCCCTGTGTTGTTTTATGTCTGGCATAGCCTGATCCTGGTCAAAGCTGAGAGCTTCTGTCCTTTTACAACTACTGCTACTCATAGCATTACTACAAAAAAAAAAAATTAAAAAAAAAAAATAATCAATGGCATCATTAGAAAGTAAACCTCCTGTGTATTTTAGTGCAGCTGACACTCAGCTGATACATAGCTACATTAAGTCATAGTAATATCATACTTACATGTCCTTATTAGTGCTGGTTGAATGATAATATGGACCTTGATTCTCAGCTGCTTTTAAGAATTTT
This sequence comes from Megaceryle maxima, assembly GCA_024605025.1. NCBI lineage: Eukaryota > Metazoa > Chordata > Aves > Coraciiformes > Cerylidae > Megaceryle > Megaceryle maxima. Next base: position 65,574 of record JANHGN010006248.1, on the reverse strand, counting down.
CCTGGTGAAGTGAGTTTGCTCTTCTTCAAAAATCAGAATAGGTTATCTCTGAATGTGGTGAACTTCAATTACCTTCTCTGCCTTACTGGATTTTAAATTCTGAAGTATAACAGCTACATCAAATAACAGCACTGTTGACTAAATAAACATTGTTTGCAACAGGCACCTAATCATCACAGCAGAAGCATTTAGTAAATGTGCTTATTCAATTACTCATCTTATTGCATTATGACTACAGATTTTAGAAAGAAGAAATTACATACTCTTTCAGATTGACTTTGGATGCCCACCTTTTTTCACTTATTGGGTGGTTGGAATTGTATCTAATTATGGTCACATTGCTGCTTCTGTCCCAAAGGGGGTAATAGTAATCACATGTCCAGTCACAGATATTTTCTATCGTACTGATTGACAGGCCCGTAAACAAATCTTATTGCTGTATGTAACTTGTTCCCAACCTTTTGTAATTTAAACTAGTGATAAGTAGGTAGCTAAATTGGAAGGGATGCCCTTAAATAAGTGGTCTGACTCTCAAAGCCTGGAGTACACTCATGACTTCTTGAACTATGTGAATAATTTTTTCATTGATAGTCTTCAGAGATACTTAATTTTTTTTCTCTCGGATCTTGGTAGCTGTAGTTTTCTACTCTAAATGTCCTATAGGCCAGGTAGGCCTATCTTATGTCTGAATTTCTTTCTGCTCTACAGAATTTAAGTAAAATAAACATCAAGTGTGTGGGCATGATGGATTATACCTCAAAAGGTAGAAGAGGAAAATACTGTATTAGATGGACAAATAATTTATGCTGAAATATATTGAGACTACTGTCTGTGCATGCGTTAATGCTGAAGCACTGTTTGCTAAAGCATGTTGCTTTCTTTTTGTGAGCTTATTCTGGTATATCATTTCATAGTCTGCCAGACAAAAACCCAAAGAAACAAACCCCACCCCACCCCCAAAAAAAAAAAAAACAAAACGAGAACAAAAAGAAAAAAAAAAAAAAGTTAGTGTTTTTGTTTTAGTGACTTTGGTCAGCTGAAAACAAATAGAGTAAACTTCAAATGGAGCTTGAGTCTGCATATTTCTGGGCTCCCCTAAAAAACTGTGGACTGTGGCCCCTAGTGTCTGTGTGGGTAACACAACTGTAAACGCTTTGCCCACATGTAGTACCAATACTATTAGTGCTGAGTTAAGACTACTATCAAGATAGATACATGAGGGGTTTTTTTATCAATGACAAATGTTACTGTTAGGTCCTAATGTCTTTCTACTAATGCTGTGTTAATTTACGCACGTTTGTCCATCAAACAGAACAAGTTCTGATCTGCTGATGTTGACTTTCATTTTTCTACTTCAAACAAGATCTATGTCCAGGCTGAAGGGTATTAAAAATCAGCACTACATATGCAGGTTCAGAAATTTCCCTTTACACCTCTCTGCAGAAAAGCAAAGGGGGGATGTTTTAGCGCACAGTTTCTGAAGAAAATCCTGTCTCAGAAAACTTTTTGCTAGCTGAGCACAGAGACACGGAGCCCTTTATGCACTGAATAACCTTGATGTGGTCAGTGTGCAGCCCTTGCATGGTAGACTTTGGTGGGGTCTTGGTTCATTGTAAACCCATCCAGTGACAAGCCCATTTCTGCACCAGACTTTGCACAGGGCAATGTCTCAATGGTGCATTTGATAAAATATGAGATTATTTTGTAAGTGCAAGATAGAAGAAAATATTGCTAAAGTTGAGAGTAGGGAAGTCTATAACACCTCTTCCATCTATGATTGTGGGAAAAGAATATCTGTGTGTGTGCAAACCCACAGATATAGTCAGATAGCCTTGTGTTCTGCAGGCTGTTGTGGAAAGGACTTTTGTGACATCATCTGTTGAGATATTGAAGGTTAAAGCCAAATGAACAACCCTTTTTTGCTTAGGTAATGACCATGCAGTGAGAATATTGGGTAAAAATTCATTCGGTTATGAGGAATAGGGCTTTGAAATTTTGCATCTTAAAAAGCGGCAAATAACAGTCAAAAAGTACTTTTTAGGGCCCAAGAGAAGGGAGGTGGTTGAAGAGAGTTTCTGTTGTCTAATTATTGACTTTCCAAATTTATTTTTGTGTTCTGTTTCCTCATCATGAAACCATTTTTGTTTCATACTTAGACCCCAACGTGTGAAATTGTTGATGTAAAATGCCTATTTGGGGAATGTTTGACATTCTATGATTTCTGGGTGATTGTTCAAACTATAACATTTTTGCTAACCTTCTAATGAATTTATCAATATTTGAACCAGGCTCTATTTGCTGTCAGCACAACTTGCCTAATAGGTTGTATGGGTATCTGTAAAAAACCTGAGCCACATCATAAAAAAACGAGAATGTGTTTATACTGACACAGCTAGGCAGAATATGGATGAGAACAAGATGTTGTTCCTGCCCAACATATTTACTATTTAATTTCATAGCAGGTGATATGAAGACAGGGTGAAGGGCTGTCTCAATGACAAAGAATGGCAGAAGGTAAGTAGACATGATGTGAAGAAGTATGTGGGGTTTGGAGTTCAATCAGATTTAAAAAAAATTAAAAAAAAAAAGTGTCAGATATTTGGGAACAGGGCTACCCAGACTGACAAAAAACCTTGGCACAGCAGAGGTCAAACAGGTTAATGGAGCATGTGGTGCTATATGCACTACCACTGTTTCAAAATTGCCATTCTGTGGTACTTTATCTTAGAGATTAGAAAATCAATATTTACTTAAATATATGGTGCATTGCTCGCAAATAAAAGTAGGGCAGCATTTTTTCCCCTTCTCAATGGGAAGTGACTGGTAATTAGTCATTTGGATGGAGTCAGGGGTGGGAAATCTATGACCACAGCTTCTTCAAGCTGAGACTTGTGGGTCTCCATAACCAAGTGACAGATAATAACCAAGATTTGCTTCTTTATATCTTGTGAATCCAATTAGTAAGGAGACTGTGGCATCATCAGCATTCTTCAGAGTCCAGGCTAAGGAAGACTGCCCAATAGGGAAGTACCTTTTTTTAAATGAAGTGCTAATAAAATATTCCATGGTAAACACATTTTCTTGCTCAGAGAATCTTGGGTTAGATTAATTGGTGCTTGCATGGACTTTTAGGGCTATATACTTTTAGTACTGAGTTTACAATGGTTATCATAATCTAATTATAAAAATTTAAATTAGACTTCCAACAGTGAACATTTCAATCCAAGATAGCTGGAAAATAGCTCCTCTACAGTATTTTTAATTTAGTTAAATAAATTTGTTTGCATTATATATGTGCTATGCAATTACTTTATGTAATATATTATTGCTGCTTCCTTAATATATTATAGTGATAGCAAGTGTATTTTTGCACATTCATAGTTGTGCATAACATTCATAACAATAACTAAGAAATGGTGTGATAGGACTCTGCCTGTCAATGTGCATTTCCTATTTGGAACCAAGAGACCTACTAGCATAGTGGTGGGTTTTTTTCAGAGTTTAATGGGTACCTGTGAAGTTCAAGGTAAAACACAGAAGGACTGGCACTTAGGAAGCTGGATCTTACATGCAAGTGGTTTGGGTGAGACTTTTCTGTACACCCACAGAGGTGTTTTTCTTCAAGCTTGTATAGAGAGACAGAGAGGTCTCAAAGGACTTTGCACAGAATTAAGTTGACAGGGGAAGAGTGACAACGTGTATGGCAATATGCTATAGGCCACATAAATCTAAGTTATCTTTATGGATAGGCTACTCTGCAGAAGCCTTTTATAAGCCAAAGCAAATTAAAGGACAGATCTAGAGAGGACATATTAATGTAAACACAGTCAGAATTAAGGTTTTGTCTAAGCATGGGTTAAATTTTAAGTAGAGATGGTTTGTATGGATAAGCCTTGCAATTGTTTGTGATGCAAAAACAAAGGCAAAGCAGGGATATCATGAAATGTGAGCGTATAAAATACATAACACAGCAAACAGAGCAGCTGAAGCTGTGAATTCTTCAGGCACCACCAAAGTGGACATGAGAAGTGCCCTTGTGTGTCTGTCTCCAACAGCAGTGTCAGGAGAAGTTACATCTGCAGGCTTCTGCGCCAGGCTTTCCTTACGTAGAGCCCATGGTCTTTGTTCTGGAATAACTTGTGTTCATGTTCTCAGTGATCCTATTCCTTACTATAGGTTCTGCCATGTTGTATGGTATGGAGGTGAGTCACTGGTCAGTAGTTCTGGTTCCCTCCAGAGCCCCTCTCCATTCAGGAGTCACAGTGGCAGCTGGTGCACCGCCAGTCCTAGGGCACATGGCTGTTTGCAATGGCACATTACACATTTTGGCCAGCACTTCTGTAATTTTGCATTTGAGCTCCTTCAAGACTCATGTGTTAACACCATCTGGTCCAAGTGATTTACTGAAATCTAATCCACTTGGTCTGAGACTTCTGTATATTTACTTCAAATTAATCTCACTCTTCTGACCAATCTTCTGCAAAGGTGTCAGGTCTCAAAAGCTCCCCATCATCTTCAACAGTCAAAAACAATGCAAGGAAATTACAGAACTTCCCTGTTGTTCCCTTATTGTCCCCACATGCTTCTTTTACACCTTTACCATCAATCATCTGCAGCAGTTCCCTGGTCTGATTCTGACTTTTAATATACTTGAATGAGTACAGTAGTTTAAGGAAAGCAAAGTACTATTTGAGTCCTGTTTGAATTATCAGTATTTCCTCTTTGCATTTGATCTGCTCTTTTTTATGGTCTTTTCTGTTCTCCTTACTTGAACCAACTTCTTATTTCTTAAATACCAAATAATTTGCTCTCTTCTTACCTGTCCTATTAAGCTATGCAAGTTATTTTCCTGAACTGCTATTTCTTTTTGAATTATAGTGCATTTTACCTCAATTTCTTATACACTATTTTTTTATATTCTTCAGGCTTTTGATAGTCTTTCTGCTATTCTGGACTGCTCTCTGCACCTCTAATGCCCTCCACCCCTCTTCATGCTTGACTTATTTTTATATAGTTCCATCTCTTCAAGCTGAATATTGATGTGAATATTGATTGTTTTTCTGCTCTCTTTGGCTACCATGTTAAACGTGCTACACTGTAATTTCTTCATGAGTAATCCTTCAGCTAGATCCTATGCACAACTCAAGGTCAAGTCCAGAAGTTCATATTTTCTTAGTTTTGTTTTTGTTTTTTGTGTTGTTTTTTTTTGTTTGTTTGGTTGGTTGGTTTTTTTTAAGACCAGCTGTTGCATGCAAAAGAGTTATCTCTGCATCACAGTGATATATAGCTGCAATTCATAAGTGGGTATCTGAAATCTCCTGCTGTTACTGTCTGCCCTAAATTTACAGTTTCTCTAATCTCACATAACACTTCCTGATCAGTGCCATCATCCTGTTTGGGGTGTTGGTTGTGCAAGCCAAGCAGTACATGTTGTTATCAGAGATTTGCACTTGAGAGAAGTCCATAGGACTTTTAAAATTGTAATATTTTTATACTGTTACATTTAATATTATCCATCCCACACAGACTGCTCCCCTGTCTTTACCATATTCTTCCCGTAAGATTTGTTACTTGATAACATGATATTCCTCTGCTTTTCCTCCTCCACCATGTGAGATGCCTATTAGATTAGGCTTATCACTTGATCTGAGTATTTTAGTTCTTCCATCTTTATGTTTTTAGGAATTTAACACTGATGTAAAAACATTTGCAAGCTCATCCCTCACCCTGTCCCCTGAAACTGGCATGCATCAGCAAAATGTCATTGTAAGTGGTCTAATTCACCTTCCTTATTTATGTTGTTTGTGCTGCAATTATTCTACCATTTTTCTCAGAGGTGGGTTGACTTGGCTGGATGCCAGGTGCCTACGAAAGCTGCCCTATCGCTCTTGTCCTCAGCTGGACAGGGGAAGAGAAAATACAATGAAAGGCTTGTGGTTCGAGATAAGGACAGGGCTATCACTCAGCAATTACCGTCACAGGCAAAACAGAGTCAGCTTGGATAAATTAGCTTAATTTGTTACCAATGAAATATGAGTAGGATAATGAGAAACAAACCCAAATCTTAAAACCACTTTCCCTCCACCCCTCTCTTCTTGCCGGGCTCAACTTCACTCCCAATTTTCTATACCTCCTCTGCAACACTGGTGCAGGGGGATTGGGAATCGTTGCAGTCAGTTCATCACACATTGTCTCTGTTGCTCCTTCCTCCTCAGGGAGGGGACTGTTCATAGTCTTCCCTGCTCCATTGTGGGTTCCCTCCCATGGGAGACGGTCTTCCACCAAGTTCTCCAATGTGAGTCCTTCTAATGGGCTGCAGTTCATTAACTGCTTCAGTGTGGGTCCCTTCCATGGGGTGTTGTCCTTCAGGAACAGGCTGCCTCAGCGTGGGTCCCCTACAGAGTCACAAGTCCTGCCAGTGAATCTACTCCAGCATGGGCTCCTCTACACAGGTCCTGACAGGAGCCTGCTCCAATATATGCTCCCCACAGGGTCACAGTCTGTCAGGACAAGCTACTGCTCACACTGTGTGAACAAAATTTGGACAGATAATCCCTGTTCATCTGTGCTAGGAACAAGGAATATTTTGGTATTTTGAATTATTTTTTTTTGGTATTAGTTTAGCTGCTTCTTATGAAGGAGTGATTAATATTGTGCTTCCTCTTATTTTAATGAAACCAGTTAGCACATGAAGGCAAACACACAGCAATTCCTCAAAGCAGCCTCAGCTGTTCAAGGATGCACTTGTCTGAAGTCCTGGGCTACCACTTAAAGAACAGCCCTAATCATACAGTGCAGACCTCCCTAAACTCTTCTTGCTTCCCAGTCTCCAGTCCCCAATGGCTCTTCTTCCTCCTACCTCTCTCAAGACAAATTTTCTCCAGAGCTTCCTACTCACTCTTTTCTGTTTTCTGTGCTTACCAATCTGCTCTGCTACTACAAATGCAAAACTTGCTCAGGGTCAGGGCTATGGTACTCGTCTACATCTCAGCACTTAGGTTCAAATTTCTCATATATTCCTAAAAACTAAATCTTTCTAGTTATCAGCAATACTAAGCCTTCATTTATTATTATTTACCTTATGTTCATGGATGAACAGCTTAACATCTTTAAGCTCAGGCTGCTATGAACTCCTTTTATTCAGTATTACTGCTTATCATGAGGTTCTTGTCTTTGAAACATGTGCATCTCCTGATAGTGCCATTCAACTGGACTACCAGGACTGTACAGGGCTCCAGACACCACCTGCACCACCACATATATATAGGTAGTACCGGTGTCATGAAACAAGACAAAAAATGCAGAATCAGTTTGCATTAAATATCACAATTAAATATGAATCTAGGCAGTTCAGTAGATAATCTGTGTTAATGAATATATTAAATAAGTCATCAGGGAGATAAATACAAAGACCAGAGGACTGCAGTGACCCTTTGTAGTCTCTTCTGCCTGCCCTTTAAACATGCATCACTGTTTCTTTTCACAGCCTTCATTAAATTAGTTCTTCATTAATTGTGAAGTTTCTTCCCTTATTGTCAGTTCCAGCCTCGTGGCTATATTACCCATAGTGCTTCCAGTACTGACACAATAATAATAGAAGCACTGATCACTGTAATCTCAGGTGCTGAAAAAGTCCCACAGGTCAAGTTCACCTTTAGTGTAACCCTAAAGTTTCCCCGGGGACTTCCCCAGGGACTATTTAGCACCTTGCATAGCAGTTAATTTAGTTATCAGCCCTGCAAATTGCTATAAGAAGGGAAATCTGATTGTTTAGATCAAGGGTTAGACAAGTGCTACAGTAAGTTGCTTCTTGTTTCTTGATCTCCGTGTTCACTGTCTTCCAATCAGTACAAGGGTTCTGGGATTAGAAAAAGTAGCTGGAACAAGTAGTTTGTGCCATGCATCCTAGTACTTTTTTAAGAAAAGTTCCATTTAATTGCTTGGTGTCGCTCTGGTGCTGAGATAGTGAGCATGCATAATAGTATAAGGATGAACCTTTCCAAGTTCATATATAAGAAGGTTTGCACAATCAGAATGAAACATGCATTTTTTTCCCTTCTCTTTTCAAATTCTGACATTGTAAAAAAAGTGAAATATGTTCTGAATTATACCCTTTTCTTCTCATACTGATTTAAGTAACTATATTCAGTATGAATTATAGCCTGTCGTTGCTGCCTACATTCACATAACACTGAATTTTACTGTATGTTCATGTTTTGATAAAGAAAAAAATATGGATTAATAATCCAAATTTGAAGGCTAGGCACACCTTCTTGATAATGGTTAAAAGGCTAATCTAAGGCAGTTTTGATAGACAAATACCTTTTTCTTATGAGTTGAGAGAAGTTGTAGCTGCTGTTACATATGTGTGACAGTAAGAAAATTTCAAGACAAAATACTATGGTGTAATTAACCCCTTCTTCCACTGAAAGCAAATAAGTGTCTCATGATTTCGGTACCTAAAAGTTATATTTAACCCTCCTCAGAGGGTTGTGATACGTGGTGCAGAGTCCAGTTGGAGGTCTGTAGCTAGTGGTGTTCCCCGGGGGTCAACAGTGGGTCCAGTCTTGTTCAACATCTTCATCAATATCCTGGATGAAGGGACAGAGTGTACCCTCAGCAAGTTGGCTGATGATACAGAAGTGTGAGGAGTTGCTGATACACTGGAAGGCTGCACTGCCATCCAGCGAGATCTGGACAGACTGGAGGGTTTGCCTGCGGGAGAACCTAATGAAATTTAACAAGAGCTAAGCGTAGAGTCCTGCACCTGTGGAGGAATAACTCCATGAACCAGTACAGGTTAGGATTAGACCTGCTGGAAAGCAGCTCCACAGAGAAGGACCTGGGAGTCCTGGTGGACAGTAAGTTCACCATGAGCCAGCAGAGTGCCCTGTGGCCAAGAGGCCAATGGTATCCTGGGATGCATTAAGAAGAGGGTGTCCAGCAGGTCAAGGGAGGTTCTCCTCCTTCTCTACTCCGCCCTGGTGAGGCCACATCTGGAATACTATGTCCAGTTCTGGGCTCCTCAGTTCAACAGAAACAGGGAACTACTGGAGAGAGTCCAGCAGAGAGCTACAAGGATGATTACGGGACTGGAACATCTCTCTTATGAGGAAAAGCTGAGAGAACGGGGGCTGTTTAGCCTGGAGAAGGCTGAGAGGGGATCATATTAATGTTTACAAATATCTGAAGGGTGGTTGTCAAGGAGATGGGGCCAGTCTCTTTTCAGTGGTGCCTAGTGAGAGCACTGAGGAGCAAAGGGAACTAACTGGAACACAGGAAGTTCCACCTGAAAATGAGGAGGAACTTCTTTACTATGCAGATGACTGAGCACTGGGACAGGCTGCTCAGAGAGGTTGTGGAGTCTTCTTCTCTGTAGACTTTCAAAACCTAGCTGGATTTGTTCCTGTGTGGCCTGCCCTAGGTGATCCTGCTTTAACAGGGGGTTGGACTAGATGATCTCCAGCAGTCCCTTCCAACCCTGACCATTCTATGATTCTGTAATTTATACAAGAATCTTAATTTCTGTGAGTAGAGAAATCACTGTCTTCATGACTTGTCCTATCTGAAGAGAAGCATCAAAAATAGATCAGTATTGCCTCATGGAATTCTGCCCCCACCCCCATCTACTGTCTATGCAATACGTAGGGCAGCCAGATCCATTTTAGATATCTAACACATAGACTTCTGAACTGGGGTGAGACGAAGCTGCTCACAGGTCCCTAAAAGCACTGACAGGTCTCACAACCTCTATTCCCTACCCAGGGGTTGATGGCTGTGTTCAAGGCAAGCCCTGGCACAGTGCAGCAGAACCTGGGGTCTGGTTGCCATCTTTGCCCACACCATGTTGTAGAGATGACTGTGCCAGCCATTTCCCATCCCCACCCTGGCTCTCCATGGCATCATCTTGGACATGTCCATAGCTGCAGGCTTGTCTGGCGATTCTTGAGCTGTGACTGAAACTGTTCACCATCCCTTTCCCCTCTCTGCTCTTCTGGCTGGATTGATGCTGTGGTATAAGGGTCCTGTACACCTATCTTAGGTTTCCAAAACACATTCATAAATGTGTGTAATACAAAATCACCATTCATGTAATGCAGGGAAAAGCACAATTGTAATGCTAAAATATTTTTAAAATCATATATCTTTACTTAAAAGATTTTAGGAAAATATTAGAGATTTTGCATGCCCAGTCAGGTACAACTTAGATATGACTGATAAGAAATTTGCTTAGTCTTGTTCTTGGGAAATCTGGCCCTTGAACATGTAACAGAAGTTGGATATCCAAAATCAAATCACTGTAATTATTCAGTAATTTATTAAAAATTAAAAGAGCCTATAGACGTAGAGAAATTTAGTTACTAATAGTTGCGAGTGGTTAATACCTCTGAAAAAAATGAACTGCTGATGCTTAAATATGAATTTCTTTTCCTAAATTTAGACATCCATTTTTGAAAATGTTGGCTAATATCCATATGACCTAAATAAGTGTCCTGATTTTCAGAGATGCTGGGACTTGCGTTTCTCATTAAAATCAATACCTTGAATTATAACTGCCACTGTTTTGTAGAATTCTTCTGGATACTGAAATATGTATTTGTGTCTAAGGCAGATAATCATGCTCTTGTGTGTGCTATTTATTCACATATGAATGTGTGGGTTTTGTCTTCAAGGTCTTGGGCTATGACTTATGAAATATATCTGTCCTAGAGAAAATGGATTGAATCTAAGCAGAAAGATACAAGAGAGAGAAACTTATATGGGTTGGAATTTTAATTTTCCTCTCTTGCATACCCCTAAAAATGCTAAAGAAAGTTTTCAAATTCATTAGAAACTTTCCTTTTGCTATTGATTGGTTGTAAACAGAAGCTTCACTGACTCATTCTTAAATGAAATGGAGGGACAAAGTGGAACCTTTCTTTCTCAAAAAGCTTTTGCTCACTTGCTATGCACTGTATACAGGTAGAAGTCCTAACAGTACTAACTGTCTGTATATACAATGGCAACAGTATATAATGGACATTAGGAAGCATTTTTTTACTGAGAGAATGGTCAATCACTGGAGAAAAAAAATGCTTCCTAGAGAGGTGGTCAGTGTCCCAAACCTGTCCATATTTAAGACACATTTGGACAACGACCTTAATAACATGCTTTAACTTTTGATAAGCCCTGAAATGGTCAGGGAGTTGGACTACATGTCTGTAGGAAGTCCCTTCAAACCAGAATAGCCTAGTTCTATTCTATTCTATAACAGTAGATAAAAAGAATATGCCCATGTTTGTAATCCAACTTTGCTTTTTAGTTCATTATCTAAATGAAAAAAAAAAAAATCCAATATTTAAATTTACTGTGGGTTTTTTTAAGACTAAGTGAAGGTCTGAAGTTGAAATGCTGAGACCCTTATTGTTACAGTGCAGACATGAACAGTGACACTTCAATATTTGTAATATTCAATTTTTGCTAAATAAACACTAAAATAAACCAGAAGACAAAAACATCTGCTACAGCCTAAGGACATACAGTGAAGCTGCTCAGTGTTACTGCTGGCACAACAACTAATCATACAGACATTGTTAAAACAAAGATTGTTTTTTAATCCTATAGAAGCATAGTATAATAAAAGCTTAAATAGCCTGCAAACATATTTGACATTGACATACAATGCCAATAAATAAGAGCCGTACAATAGAGTGTGAGCTGCAGATGGATGAGCAGAAACAGAACTCACTGCAGTTTTCTATCAGCCACCTGCTATTTTTGAAGCAGGAAACAATAAAAATGACCTAGTGTTTTATTTTCTGTGGCAAAAGAAGTCTTCTTTAGATTTTTTAAAACAAAGACATTCTAAGGAAGAGAGTATTTTATATTTATGCTATTTGTGGTTCATGGAGCTCAGATGGATTAGAAATTACACTGCATCAACTTCGCTTCAAAATGTCCTTGAAGCCAAACTGTGGGTATAATCTAGCACTGATACAGGATTAGCTATTTTGAACAATAATGAATACCCTGTCCTTTGTCATTAAATTTAATTTTGTTCACCAGTCCATGACAGAACCTACAATTGGTATGTACATGCTGCATGTGTGGACAGAAAGAAATTATTTTCATTAAATATTTAGGACTAATCAGATTTTCCTCAGTGACACCGACAATGTTTGCATACATTCATTCCAAGATTTCATGTTAAGGCATCCTGATTACAGTAATTTCCAGAATTGCCACTTGGAAAGCTAACGATATTTCCAGTAGTTATAGGAGAGATAGGTACTTCCTAAATGAAATGTTTTTGCTGGCATGAAACTGAGTTATTCAACAGTACCCCTAGGACAGTTTTCTCAATGATGCCATATATTGGAAGCTTCAACTGATATAAATACCAGGAAACTTCAATTTGGGATAGTTGAAATTAATTCATTAGGAACTGAGGGGAAAAAACTGCCTCAATTTTTAATAAACTGAGAAAAGAGCACTTTTTCCTACCCCTTCCCATAATATCCTTTGGCCTTGTACAAACAAAAGCTCCAAGATGGGTTATTTTTACCACATAAAAATATCATAGTGTTTTTGTTTGATTTGATGGTGTTTTTTGTTTGTTTTGTTTGTGAGGTTTTTCTGTGTGTGTGTTTTGTTTGTTTGTTTATTTGTTTTTGTGTGTGTGGAATTTTTTAGAAGGAGTGGGGAAAAAAAGATTGTGTGCAAAACATTTTACCAAACCCTTGCTAAGGGATTCCTGTAGCTAATAACAAACCTGCTAGGCCAAGTACTTTCCAAGGATTTTAATTTTGCATTAGTGAGGATTGGGAGTCAGTCTTGCAGATACAGACCTTTGGCTGGACACTGAAGACCCTAATCATCTTACAGGAGTATCCCAGGTCCTGTATGGATGAGACTCATATCCTCTGGCAGTGCAGGTGACATGCAGGAATACTGCATGAACGGGAATACTGTCCCTCTTGTGAACCTTACAGAAAAGGCCATTTTAAGGTTTATGTGCTGTATAGCCCTCTATGTTCTGCCTCTGATAGATTTCTTTGCAGGTCCCTATCTCTTTTTTAAATCAGTGATAAAACAGGTAAGCATGTAATGCTTTCCACTGAATCACAGTGAATTATACAGGCAGTGGGATTCAAGTCCTGTAGGAGCATATGCACAGCTCTTAATATAGCATAAACCACAGTGAAGTCTTATGGTACTTATGATCATGGATTGCACTATTTTGTTTTATTTTATTTATTTTAATTTATTTTTTTCTCTTGATGGTAATAGTAGTAGCAGATAAATATAAGATTGCTAGTTAATGGACCATTAAAATATTTTTGCAGAGCAAAATATACTATTTTTTTGCTTTCAAATTCAAGGATATTTAGATCATTTCATTATATAAATCAGTGAATGAGATCATTTGAGGTCACTGCCTGTTGTTTTATTCGGACAAATGTAATGTTTAAATCATAGTGACACAAGAGGAAGTTGACTGCACTTTGCTATTTCTCTGTCAAAACCTGGAATGAAGGACTAAAAGAGAACAAGAAACATTTACTTTCCAAATCCACTCTAAGAACTTTATATTTTGTCATTATGAGTGTTATAACTGCCTTGGAAATTTTGAAGAATTAAAAAAACATGAGTCAAGATCATCCTTCCAATTTGCTGGCTTGTAATGTGCTGAAGTTGGTCATTCTGGATGGCATTTATGTAGGGATTCAGACCTGTTAAGGGTTCTTGCTGATTGTGTGAGTCTAATAGAAAAGGAATTTTAAGTGGAAATACAAGGCAATACATTGAATTGGTTTCACTCTATTCTGGTAGCATGAGAGTGCAGCATCCATTCACCTTTCTCTTTCATGCAATTGGAGCTTAAGCATATGGATAGTAGGTCTGGTTGATTGTGAATCAGTTCCACTCTGCACTGAATTTAATCAGAATTAGAGCTCTTAGAGGCTGACCTGACTGAGAAATATGTAGAGATTCAGTGGGACTGTGAATTTGCTGGCTCCTGGTCTGCTGAGTAGGTGTACAAAATAAGAATACAAATCACACCTTCCTCCTTTGTGCCCAATAGTCAAATGTATTCCCAAGTCTTGCATTCTTTCAAGTGTCGGGGTAATTCCTTTCTCATTTTTCTTTAAGTGCATATCACCTTCAAAAGGATATAGACTTATAGCCAAAAGATCACTTACAAAGTGGATGCTACATGGAAGCTTCTAAAGCTGCCTTTGTCCTGTTCAGAGATGCAATGGATTTGTGTGAAACTCACTCTTTGCTCTAAGCAATGGAGTGTACAAAAATGGATTCCTCAGAAGTATTTCCACAGCAGTAGAAACAATTATTCTTCATCTCCAAGCTCCACTTTCCTAACTGAAATGGAAAAAATAGTCAGTAGGTCAGCTGTGTAACAGATTATCACTTAGCATAGCTCCACTGACTACTACATTTCAATGACTTTAACTCATAACCCACACTTCTTTTTAGAAGTCATCTCGTGTGTGTGATGTTAAAAAAAAAAAGTGTCTCACGGAGCTCATCATATGAGATATTCTGGAGTGCCTTTATCTTTTCCTAAACACACCAAAACACATTTCCTGAGAGGGTTTTAAACTAGATTCAGAGGAGGAAGGGAATAAAACCAGGATCACTAGAGATGAGCCTTAGGGCAGCATGCCATTGTTGGGAGTGAAATTGATAGCCCACTTCAAGTGCATCTACACCAATGCACACAGCATGGGCAACAAACAGGAGGAGCTGCAAGCCATTGTGCAGCAGGACAGCTATGACATGGTCACCATCATAGAAACATGGTGGGATGACTCTCATGACTGGAGTGCTGCAATGGATGGCTATAAGCTCTTCAGAAGGGATAGGCAGGGAAGGAGAGGCAGTGGGTGGCTATTTATGTCAGGGAGTGTTTTGATTGTAGACCTGAACAACTGTGATGATAAGGTCAAGTGCTTATGGGTAAGGATGAGGTGGAAGCCTAACAAAGCAGATATCCTGTTGGAAGTCTGTTTCGATCACCCAGCCAGGATCAAGAGTCAGAAGAAGCATTGTACAAGCGGCTTCAGAAGTCTCAAAATCTCCAGCCCTTGTTCTCATGGGGGATTTCAGCTTACTGGACATCTGGAAATACAACACAGCAGAGAGGAAACAGTCTAGGAGGTTCCTGGAGTATGCAGAAGAGAACTTCCTCCCACAGATGGTAGGTGAGCCTACCAGGGCAGATGTTTTCTAGACCCGCTGTTTACAGACAGAGAAGGACTCATGGGTGATGTGGTGGTCAGAGGCCATTTTGGGCTTAAGAGACCATGAAATGGTCTCAGTTGTCAGTTCTTGGTGAAGTAGGGAGGGGGCTCAGCAGAACCACTACCTTGGACTTCTGGAGGACAGACTTTGGCCTGTTCAGGACACTGGTTGAGAGAGTCCCTTGAGAGACTATCCTGAAGGGCAAAGGAGTCCAGGAAGGCTGGACATTCCTCAAGAAGGAAGTCTTAAAGGCACAGGAGCAGGCCTGTTCCCAGGTGTTGTAAGATGGTGTTTACATTACACACGTGTTGTAAGACTAGTGGAGAAGGTGACTGGCCTGGTTAACAGGGAGCTTTTTTAAAAAAGGAGAGTTTACTACCTTTGGAAGAAGGTGCAGGCAACCTAAGAAGAGTACAGGGATCTCATGAGGTCATGCAGAGAGCATGAAAAGCAGAGAGCAAGGAAAAAGTCCAGCTAGAACTCAATCTGGCCACTGTTGCAAGACATAATAAAAAAGGTTTTTACAAATACATTAACAACAAAGAGAGCTAAAGAGTATCTCCACCCATTACTGGATGCAGGGGGGAACATTACCACCAAGGATGTGGAGAAGGCTGAGGTACTTAATACTGCCTTTGCCACAGTCTTTAACAGTCAGACCGGTTATCCTCATGGTAGTCAGCCCCCTTAGAGCTGGAAGACCAGGACAGAGAGCAGGATAAACCCCCCATCATCTGGGAGAAAGCAGTTGAGTGTGACATAGCACTGGAACAGGCTTCCCAGAGAGATTGTGGAGTCTCCTTCTCTAGAGACTTTCGAGACTCGCCTGGATTTGTTCCTGTGTGGCCTGCCCTAGGTGTTCCTGTGCTGGCAAGGGGGTTGTACTTGATGATGTCCAGAGGTCCCTTCCAACCCCTACCATTCTATGATTCTATGATGACGGGACTGAGAGCACCCTCAGTAGATTTACAGATGACACCAAATTGAGCAGGAGTGTTTATCTGCTCAAGGGTAGGAAGGCTCTGCAGAAGGATCTGGAGAGGTTGGATTGATGGACCAAGGTCAGTTGTATGAGGTTTAACAAGACCAAGTGTCAGGTCCTGCACTTGGGTCACAACAACCCCAGGCAATGCTACAGGCTTGGGGAGGAGTGGCTGTAAAGATGCCTGGCAGAAAAGGATCTGGGGGTGCTGGTGGACAGCTGGCTGAGCATGAGCCAGCAGTGTGCCCAGGTGGCCAAGAAGGCCAACAGCATCCTGGCCTGTATCAGAAGTAGTGTGTCTATCAGGAGAAGGGAGGTGATCATGCCCCTGTACTTGGCACTGGTGAGGCAGCACTTGAGTATTTTGCTCAGGTCTGGGTGCTGCAGCATAAGAAAGACACTGAGGTGCTGGAACAGGTTCAGAGAAGGGCAGTGAAGCTGGTGAGGGGTCTGGAGAACATGACTTATGAGAAGTGGCTGAGAGAACTGGGATTGTTTAGTCTGGAGAAATTGAGACTCAAGGGACACCTTATTTGTTCTCTATAACTACCTGAAGGGAGGTTCCAGTGAGGTGGGTGTTGGTCTCTCTTGTCAAGTAACCATCAACAGGACAAGAGGAAATGGACCTAAGTTGCACCAAGGGAGGTTTAGATTGGATATCAAGGAAAAACTTCTTAATCTCAAGCATTGTAAAGCATTGGAACAGACTGCCTAGGGAGGTGGTGGAGTCACCATCCCTCAACATGTTCAAAAAACATTTAGATGTGGCATTTTGGGACATTGTTAAGTGGTCATGGTAGTGTTGGGTTGATGGTTGGATGTGATGATCTGAGAGGTCTTTTCCAACCTTAATTCTATGATTCTATGACTCTATTTTCTTTTCACTAAGTATACTATATGAAATGCAAAAACATTTAATAAAATGTTCTCCTCCTCCTGAGAGCTGGAGTAACATGCATATGATTTAATTGTAGTCTGGCAAGCTAATATGATAGTTCAGTTTTGTATGATATCCGGTGAATTCAGCTCCAATAGGTTTTAGATTAATGCCATTACAGTATGTTATGCCACTGGGTATTATGGAATTAATTTATACTCTTAGAAACTAACTAGATATGGACATTATATTTTTTTGTTTGTTTGTTTGTTTGTGGGGTTTGTTGTTTTTTTCTTAATTGGGCTCATGCTTTTCTTTTGTATTGTTGGGTAAACATTTGGCTACACTGATTCCATCTGTACAGGGCTCAGTGAGAAGTATAAGAAGCTTCAGGAGTATATTATGGTCTTTTTTATATTAGGTAAAAAATGTGAAATGGAACACGAACAATTCAGGTCATTGTACTTAAGTGAGTAACAGTGTATTTAGGAGTATAAGAAACACATAAGCAAAGTTGATTTTTAAAAGATTCTCATACACTTGGCTTGTTAAATCCTTGGAGTTTGCTGGGCATATGTAACAGGAAAATGCTGATGGTGTCATTTTGCCATCTAGATTTCCCCTTTATACGTAGATGATGGAACTGGTCATAATCTAACTGAATGGCGGCATTTGATTAGAAGCCGCAAGAGGTGCTGGGCCGCGCCAGGGGCCGGCAGCCTGCGGGCGGATGGGCGGGAAGCCCCTGAGGCGGCGCTGAGCGGCGGCAGATCCGAACGACGAGTCACCGCGCCAGAGGCCATTCGCCGAGACCACCCGCACCACCCCATAAAAGCGGCTTCTCGGGAACCCGCCGAGCGAACGCCGGGCGAGTGGCGTCACCCGGGGCGCAGAGCGGGTACGCGGGGCGCGGCAGCTCACACGCGAGGGCGCTCACTCGCCAAGGGACCCACTCCAGGGGGTGAGTCCGCGCTGGGGAGGGGTGTCCGCCACACAAAGGGTCCGTCGGCAAAAGGCATTTTTTTTTTTCTCTTTTTTTTGTTCTTTTAGGGTCTTTTGGAAGCCGGGAGCGCGGCTCGCTCGTACTGGCGGCGGGCAGCTTGTTGATGGGCGACGGAGGCGGCCCGGGCGAAGCCCCCCACCCCCAAACGCTGCCCTATAGGGAGCGCGAGTGGCAGGGAGCGCGTGAAGCGGTGGGCGGCGCGGCGGTTGGCGAGAGCCGGGCGCTGAGTCTCTGCGGCGGTTGTTGTCGCAGCAGCCGGGCAGCTGCGGGGAGGGCAGCATAGAAACCGCCGTGCGGGCCCCTAGGGAGGGGGTACTCGCATCGGGACTAAAGCCACTGCTCCTTCTGAAAAATCCCCAGTGGTGTCTGGTGTGTCCACCTAACCAGAACTGGTACTAAAGGAGACATCAATCCAGGCAGTGGCTGTTGGGATCCCCCAAACCCTACCCCTGATGAAAATGTCAGTTCCCGCATAAGCGGTACACAGGTTGATGACCTGTTATGTCAGGTGGCAGATTTGTGGGAAACTGTTGAAGGCTGAGCAATGTTGGTAGAGCTGAGGTGGTGTTGGATAGGTGGTTTCACAAGCACATTCCTGTCAAGAACACCACCATGGATGAGATGCCTTGCACACTGGTGACCCACAAAAGCAAGACTCCCATTCAGTCTCCATCTTCCACAATTACAACAACAAACAGATAGGAGATTTTAACAGCCATGGACACCCTTGAACAAGGGCTGCAGGAAGTAACTTTAAAAGCACCGCACAGCAAACACTGCAAAAGGAAATGATGAGTACTCGTAGTGGGTGACTTGCTCTTAAAGGGCACTGAGGCACCATCTGCCGACCTGACAGAGTCACGAGAGGTCTGCTGCCTCCCTGGAGTGGAGATCAGAGACATTACTGAAAGGGTACATCAAATGATCAAAAGCATGGACTGCTATCCCCTGTTACTCTTTCCTGTGGGCAGGAATGACACAGTAAACCATAAGCTGAGCAGAATCAAGGACTACTCTAAAGCCCAAGGGGTACAGATGAAAATGCTGGTGCACAGGTTATCTACCGGCTGGAGGAAAGGGAGTAGCCAGAAATAGACATATAATGTGCATCAACTTCTGGCTGCATGGCTGGTGCTGTTGAGAGGGCTTTGTTTTTTATGACAATGGGACATTCTTCAATGAGTATAGCCTCTTACAGAGGGATGGAATACACCTGGCTGGAAAAGCTGAGAATCTTTGTCAGTAGGTGGACCAGCTTAGTGAAATGAGCTTTAGACGGAAGGATTTGGGGTGTGGGATTCAAATTGGGAATGCTCATGTCAATGCATCTGTCTGGTGAATAAGCCAGGTCAGCCAGACTTGCCACAAAGGCTCCTTATCTACCTCCAAAGAAAGAATCAGAAGTCAAACCACCCTGGGGCTAGGTATGACTATGGTATATCCTCCCACTCTCCTCCAGGAAAACCTGCATGCTTGACCACCTCTCTAAAATGCCTGTATCCTAATGTGTTCAGTATGGGGAACAAACAGGAAGAACTAGAGGTTTGTACGTGCTCGCAAGGGCAATGATCTCCTTGCAATTACTGGGACATCGTGGAATAGCTTGTGCAACTGGAGTGCTGTCATGGACAGCTAGGTACTTTTCGGGAAGGATAGACCAGCAAGGTAGGGCCCCAGTGGAGTGACTTTTTATGTGAAAGAGCACCTGGCATGCACCAAGCTTTGCCTAGGAGAGGATGAAGAACCTGTTGAGAGCTTATGGGTAAGAATTAAGGGACAGGCTAACATGGGTGACACTATTGTATGTGTTTACTACAGGCCATCTGATTGGGAGATTGATGAGGCTTTTTGCAGACAGTTGAAAGTAGCCTCACGATCACAGGCCCTGGTCCTCATGGGGGTCTTCAACCACCCTGATAATTGCTGGAAAGGTAGCACAGCTAATCTTAGTAAGGCACTGTCTCCCACAACATCCTCATTAGGAAACTCATGAAGTGTGGGTTAGATGAGAGGACAGTGAGGTGGATTGAGAGGTTTTTGAGTGTCAGAGCTCAGAGGATCATGATCAATGGTGCAGAGTGGAGTTGGAGTCCAGTAGCCAGTGGTGTTCCCCAGGGGTCAGTACTGGGTCCGGTCTTATTTAACATTATTCTTTGATGACCTAGGCAAGGGGACAGAGTATATCCTCAGCAGATTTGCTAATGATACAAAACTGGGATGAGCAGCTGATGCACAGAAGGGCTTTGCTGCCATCCAGTGTGACCTGGACAGGCTGGAGAGTTGGGCAGAACAGAACAAGATTCAACAGAGGCAAATGTAGGGTCTTGCACCTGGGGAGGAACAACCCCATGAATCAATATAGGTTAGGGGTAGACCTACTGGAAAGCAGCCATGAGGAGAAGGGTCTTGGAATCCTGGTAGACAATAATTTAACCATGGGACAGCAATGTGCCCTTGTGGCTAAAAAGGCAAATGGTATCCTGGGGTGCATTAAGAAGAGTGTGGTCAGTAGCTGAAGGGAGGTCATCTCTCCCCTCTATTCTGCCTTGGTGAGACCACATCTGGGATACTGTGCTCAGTTCTGGACTCCCCAGTTCAAGAGAGACAGAACTACTGGAGTGAGTGCAGAAGAGAGCAGTGAAGATGAGTGCGGGAGTGGAGCATCTCACAAGGAAAGTTTGAAAGAACTGGGACTATTTAGCCTGGAGACGACTGAGAGGAGACCTTATCAATGTCTATAAATGTCTAAAGGGTGGGTGCAAGGAGGATGGAGCCAGACTTTTCAGTGGTGCTCAGTGACAGGACAAGAGGCAAAGGGCACAAACTGGAACAGAGGAGGTTCCATCTAAATATGAGGAAAAATCTTAACAGTGAGGGTGACAAAGCCCTGGAATGGGCTGCACAGAAAGGTTGTGGAGTCTCTTTCTCTGGAGATACTAAAAATCTACCTGGACACATTCCTGTGTAATGTGCTCTAGGCAAACGTGCTTTGGTGGGAAGGTTGGACTAGATGATCTCCAGAAGTCCCAATTCCAACAATTCAGTGATTCTGTGATTCTTGAGGTGGTTTTCATCTGATTATTTGAAGATGGCTACATCTGGACTAGGCTCCCTTTATAGTTACTGCAAAGAAAGAGACACTTCTAAACACAATCCAGTTCATCATTAAGTATAATGGTCAAATACATAAATTAAACCAGGTCAAATAAATTTTACTGTAGGTGACCTAGCATAAACATTAATTCATTTCTGGTCTATTCTCAATATGTATGGAAGTACATGGTATGTCTTCAGAATGCACCTGAATTATTCTGGAGGATTGACCTTGATAAGTTTGATCTATTTTTGATACTGTCTCTGATCTGAGCAAGGTATTGGATGTGATGACCTCATAAGGTCCCTTCCAAGGTAAATTTTTCTATAGTTCTAATGAAAACCCATAGAAATAGTTTATAAGAATTTGGAAATTCAAAATAAAGTTTTAAAATGCAGTTCAAATTGCACCTTTCAGATGTTGTTTTTATGATGTCATCTTTCAAACTAAAGAATTTTAAAATTTATAGGCTAAGAAGTTCTGAGCAGCTGCTAGGCTTGACTGTCCAAGGTTGCTTTGTAAAGTATTTCCCTGGTTGGGGATTGTGAATACTGTTACAAGGAAAACCATGTTGACACAGTGCTATACAAGTCCTATATCCATCCTCCCATGGTATCTATATTGGGTCTGAGTCTGAACTTATCCCTGGGGCAAAATTCCTCTTCAAAGAAGGAAAAGCTGCTGACCTTTGTCCTTTAAGAGATTATATTGTCAAAATAATGTCATGCTCCTGGGAACAGCCTGAACTGAGCCTATGAAAAGTATCAAAATACATAATTAATTCAACTTTAGAGATCTTATCTGCTTGCTTACTCATCCCAGAGTGGCACACCAGCTAGGAGATTAAAAGGTGGGTTTCTTTGTCTCTCTTAATATGACTGGGTAGGATGAGGGATCTGGAAAAATAAATAGAAGGATTAGTGCTAGCAAAACATGTGGTTCATGCCAATCCTGATGGTCTGCATCGGCCTGGGTTCCCAAAAAGTACTGGTGGAGGATAAAGCAGGTGGTATTTGTGACTTGGTCACCTTTCAGGTCTTCTGGAGGCTAAACTGAGGGTAATACAACTCTAAGCTACCTTCATGCTCTTTCAAAATTTATCATCTGTAAGGCAACAGGTGAAATCAGATAATGAAAGCAACAAGGTACCGGTTCTGCCTGAATTTATGTTCAGAATCTTTTTCTAAGGCAGGGCTTCTAGAATCAAGAGTCTGTATAAAGAATGATTTCCTCAAATGAAAACAAACCCAAACTCCTAAATATTAACCAAGAAACAAATTGCAGTATCTGTAAAACTTCCCTTAGTGCCTTCATTAACATGATTAATACTTGTGTCTTGAGACATGAGAAAAAAGCCAACAAATACCAGTTTGGATCACCAGATTCAGAGTTCTAAATCCTCTTGGTCATGTTCCACATCATGTGCTATGGAGGTTTTCTGAGTGACTGCTTCTGTAAATTCTTTAATTCATGTACTACCAAAACTGCACTACTGCTAAAACAACTTCAGGTGCGGAATTTTGTCAGTAGAAAGACTTTTGCGGAATTTAAGTACAAAAGATTTTGATGTCTGAGTTACCCTAAACTCCTTTCATTGTATCCTTTTGAGATTCAATTTCAGAATGGCATGAACAGCTTGAATCGGTGTCCTAGATATAAGCTCTTAGTGCCCTTTTTGATGCACAAGGGTCTCCCGACAGGGCACAGATCTGCTACTGATCATCTGAGATTCCCATCACTTTGCAGGTGTCCCAGATATTTCTGTAGAGTACAGATGTCACTGGACTCTTATTTGTGGGCAGTGAAAACCCTGTATCTCATGCCTGACATAAAAAGAGACAAGAATTAATAGGTAAAATATTAGTGTCAATCAATCAAATGTCTAAGTTGGAGATAAAAATAACTCAAAATACCCCAAATACCCTCATACTATTAAGGAGATTGGTTTAAGTAATACACTGATCTGAAAACTATGCCTATTGAGTGAGGATTTGTTTTAATTGATAGTGTCTTGGCAATGTCGTTTTAAAATCTAAATGCTATCGATTCAAGTGGATTTAATTTATCACTGATGCAACATAACTCTTTTCAAATGATCCCCTGCTGTTCCCTCAGGAGCTTGACAAGCTGGCTGACAGAAAATCATTTAGTTGAGAAAGAGAATATTTAGTATTGCCTAAAGACTCAGCTCAGGTATTTATTTTAACACACGTTTTTAAGGCTAGGAGTGGTTGACAAAGGTGATTAGAAGCAATGTTAAGGCTGATGAATCTGAGTTGAATAAGAGAAAGAGCATTTGCTTATTGACTTATATCTGAAGGTCTCGTGCTGAGGGGAGGAGATAGGAAAGTTGAATCGTTAGTAATCAAACTTAGATGATTTCTTTTCAATTCTTTAATGCAGTGGCATTTGATTCCCCCTCCTCTCCTATTTGCTGGAACTATTGTAGCTCAGTCAGTATCAAAGAGCTGAAAAATCAATGCAAGGCACAATGTCTGTGAAAGGTCAGAAGTGAAATAGAGTTCAACCTAATAATATTTTAAAGTGCTATGGAAAGGATATTTCATAAAATATTAACAAATCAATTGAACTTCCATAAAACTTGAGTTTAGTATCTATACTGAACAGGAGATAACTTAGCAAGGGAGGAGATGGAAGAGAGGCATTCAGATTTCTACTGCTCTTTCCCTTGTCTGGAACAGTTTTTGTTGACCTGAATTGACCAGGGAAGAACACTGTTGTGGAAAGCTAGAGAGACCTCAACTTCCCTCCTGATAGAAATGTCTCTTTCTAATTTATTAGTTGTGCGTGTGCTGCAGTAATTTAAAATACTGCAGTCAGCATGAGAAGGCTTCATACTGTCTCACCTGCTTTCAGTTCTAATGAAGTACATCAACCCAAGAATAGAAGATTGCACACTTCTTAATCCATTGCTTATTTTTGGCTTTATTATCATGTATTGCTCAAAACTAATATATGTGGTTGCTTCTCAAATGCAGTTCTGATTGTTAAAAAACTGACTAGATAATCAGAAAACTTTTCTTAATTTCAAAATTAAAAACCATAACGGCCATTGCCCATACAGTTTTGTAGCCTTTATATCAAGGCAGTGATTTTCACAAACCACCCACACCTCTCCAGTTTGGATTTTATTCCTTTGGTTATCTGTCTTTTAATAGAACATTCAAAGCAGCTGGTGTTCATTCCATTTGCGTAATTTCTTATTGCTTCGTTTATGCTTTCTTGGGCTTCAACAAAAATAAATATTTTTTTTCTGTGCTATTTAAGCAGTGTCAGATTCATTGTCTAAAGAGTCCTTCTGTCACTTTATTGTCCTTTGGGAGTGGATTATTCTTAAACTCTTGATTTCAAGAGGAATTTTATACAGGGAGGCTTATAGAAACAGTGCTTTAAAATGCTTGGAAATACAAGTGGGCACACAACTTCTTCAACTGAGTATCTGTTATAATGGACACTCAGTCATAATAAGATTGCTGCAGATCATAGCATGATCATCCCAAATCCTTCAGTAAAATCCACCTGCCAGGGTTTTTTCCAGACTTCAAGTTTTCTGCAGCTTTCTTGGCATACATTAAGCCAGCTAGAAGTCATGGCTTTAGTCTGCAGATATGATCTGCAAAACTCTCATTTTAATCCTCTAGATAGATACCTGGAAAAATGTAAATGTTCATTTTTTCATAAGTTAAACTCTACAAAGAGCACAGAATCCACACTGTTAGGCCTGAACATCACCGTGTCTCTCTTTCCTCTTAGTTCATTCAAGAACCACAGAGTATACATCATTTTGGCTAAGTAGTGCAACTATGTCTAGTCCAAGAGGCAAATTGTGCATACCTAACAACTGACAGGAATGACTTCAAGCAGGAAACTCAGTAGTGTTGGCTTTTACTGGAAAATGCAAATAATGGTGGCCTTGATGCTGGAAATACTTTGTTTCAGCTGGGATATTACATATGAATTCCCTTCTCTGCTTTTGTGGCTTCAAACCCACATTACCTTACCAAGCTGTGGGGGGAGTAGAAAGAAATGCTAAGTACCCAGTACCTCTTCAGGAAAGTCATGTACTAAACAGACTTTTTTTGACCAATGCCTGTTCAGTGGTAATTTGTATGAATTAGGTAGATTTGAGGAAGAATTACAGGATTATAATCCAACACTCTGTCTGAAACATAACAGTACTTTCTTTGTGAACCCAAGCTCAGACTGTGTGAAGGCCCAACTGAAACACCCAGATCAGGCTGGGCGGTCCAGATTTCTGGGGCAGACAACCTGTGAGGTATCATGGGCATGACATCAGCTACATCATGTTCACCATCACTTTTCCATCCTGATACAGATACAGCACACGATGCTGTGGTATTGTTCCCAGAATATGTTGTTCAGGGTGAGTCAGGATGCCAGAGTCCCAACCTAACTCAAGACCAGACCTCATCTTATTATTGTTATCAGCAATTGTTGACATGTTTGTGTTTTATCGTAGCAATTAATGATTACAGTCATTTATTACTGTTCCCTAAAATTCAGTGACTTACTAATAAAATATTTAAAATTTGTTTTCTCTGAAATACTCAAAGGAGATAAAAGACAATTAGAAAGTCCTAGTAGTTTAAATATTCCTCTGTGGTTCCTTTTAGGTACTTTTTTATGTGGTCTTCATCTTATATTAATGTCTGCAAATCAATATGTATATAGTATTTCAGATAACATAGACTAGGCAACAAAACAGTAGTAAATGTGATTGAAATAGGATATAAAACAGGGAATTAGCTAATGGTTTAATTTAATTTATACTCTGGAGTTGTCATTAAAAGAGAGAATATTTTAACCATTAGTGAATGAGCAAATATTTATTATATTTTAATCAGGAAACTGATAGTACCTTACTCATTGATGCTTCAATTCCAGAGTTATACTGTTATTTCTGTATCTATTTTAAGTTCTGTTCCAAGTCCTGGTACCTAGATGGTAAAATTAGGTGATTCTATTTTAGAGATTTAAATTCTAAAACCAGATCAAGGATCAGATTACAGTGCCTTCCTGGATTTCTTTCCTGGACATGTTTGGAAAAGCATCCCTGAAAAAAATGGGATACGGTAATGAGAAGCAAAAATTATGAAATGTCTAGAAAATTTGCCTTGAGGGGGGATGATCCCTGAACCTACAGTCTGTTTTCCAAGAAGCCAAGTTGGTGAGAAGGCTGCTGTTGTATGCATCCTGCTTCCATAACACTGAACTATGTAAGAGCAGTGTTCTGTCCTGCTGTGAAATGGAATTTCATGCTTTTAATTAGCTTGAGAGATCAATAATTTCAAACTATGGAAGAAAAAATTATGAAAGATATGCCATTTTCTGCAGACAATCGTTCTGCTTCCAGTAGCTCTACTTTTAGTGAAAATGCCTGAAATCTGTCTGCTGTTAGATTGTGTAACTGGAATACCTGCCTATGTTTGCAATTGTTCCCCTGGAGTGGAAAGCAAATGGAAGTCCTCTTGCAAGCATGTACCATAAACAAGGACATCACAAAGATGGTTGAATCCTCACAGATAAATCCCAGATACGCTTGTCTTAAGCTCCTGTGCATAATCAGCAAAGATATTAACTTAGATAATAGCACCATCTATTGAGGATTTACAATAATATTTAATGTGATTTTAAAATACGATTTGCTAACTCACTTTTGTAGGCACTGCAAATCTAAATATGTATTAGGATCTTAGTGTTAGCATTGTATCTGACATCTGCTTATAATTTGTTAACAATATTTAATTAAGACTATCTTTCTGTTTTTCATGCTGGCTAGCAGAAACTCTTCTTTAAGGTTATATTTTTTGTTTCCTTGTTTTTCTCCATTAAGAAAGTAGTTTTCCAGTTCCCACACTTTGGATGAACAAACAGAGCAGTCTATGAAGTTACTCTGTTCTCCTTTTGTAATTCATCATGACTCAAACAGCACTTTGACAAATGCGTAATCTTTAGTTGCAGCAGTCTTGCTGTACCCACAGACAACAATGTGTTCTCTTTGGTTTTGAATGGTTGGTAGTGTTTGTGTTAAAATTGTAACAGATTTATAGCCAGGACATTCAAAAGCATGGAGTGATTTAGTGATGCTGGTATTAAGTGTTGATATTTAAAAATACTTTATAAAAATCACCAGAATAACCTGTATGTGAGAATGATTGATATTCTTGAGGTGAGGTGTAGGGTTAAGAAGATATGGGTAAAATCTTGTCCCTTAGGCTTTCTCTGGTGATTTCTGAGAAGTTATTTTAGCTTCTTAATCATAAAATGGAGCTAGGAAGCTGGAGAGAGCTTCTCAGTGAGCTTGCGTTTCTATACTGTTCAGGGCAGAGATACAGTATTACACTGGTCTTCAACATTTTCTGCCCCTGAATTTTTTGGGCCTCTTGGCACATAATTAACAGATGAGGCACATTGTTTATGTGAGTTTCCTTCTTCCAGATATTATATTTTTCTTAATTTTCAGTAGGTTTGCTTTTATAAGGCACATTTACTTGAGCTGTCTTTATTGAACAAGGCAAGCCTAAAATACAATTTTGCTTCAGCATTAATTTTAAAGAAACTCCAGTCTTCTCCACCACACACAGCATCCTTCCCTGCAAGCTCCTGTTTATCTTGTGAGCTAACTCAGTTTTGGGGTGACATCAGGAGCAAGAAGGCATCCCAGGTGCTGCTTTTTAAGCAGCCCATTAAACTAGATGGAGTCTTGAACCTATTTTCCTGCTGAGCACAGAGCTCTCTCTTTCTGGATATTACTGATCTCACAGGCCAGGAAAACTGTCCTGAGACTCATTAAGATATTGGTGAGAAGCAACATTGCTAAACTGAATGTGAGTACAATCGGCAGCAGCTTCCAAAAGTTTATCCCATCCATAACAGGGTTTCCTGACCTTGTCTTAATATGTGTGAAATGCAGTGCCATATAGCTAATCAGTGTAGGGGTTTTATTTTTATAAAAGGACATTAATCAGTGCTTGCAGACAGTCTGATTTGTGTAAGTCTTCCAAATGCTGCTTCTGTAGCATTGTTTTTGTTAAAGCAATAAAAGAAGTTAAGTACAATTTCTGCATGTTTGTGCCCTTGTTTCCTGCAAGGGAGGCACATCTAAAATTTATTTTGGGCTAGGAGAAACCTGTTGTCAGACATTCCTGTAGAATATCTGCAATATGCCAGAGCTGTACTGTCTTCTTCCTCCTTTTTTTTTTTTTTTTTTCTGGACACTGTAGTTCACCAAGTATAAAAAAGGAAAGCACACTGCAAGACAAAAATAGCTACCATTTTTTTAGGTGTCTCAAACCAAATCTAAAACTGCTGGAAAAATGCTTACTAGGTAGTTGTCAGTAGAAAAGTTAGTTGTTCAGTGTTCTATGCTATTTCTTGCCTATTTCCCATTCCTTTTGTCCAGTTTTCTCTCTCTCCTGCTGAACCATCTCATCATTTTAATGAACTTGAGAAAGTGAGTACAACTGTCAGGCAGTTCAGAGAAGTTTTCTTAACAATACCCATGATGTAATACGCAGCATATGTGAGCCTTAGTATTTATGCGTTTCTAGGTGTAAAAGGCTGACTGTGAGACTTTGTGTTCTTAAGCCAGCAAAGCTGAAATTCCCAGCTACAGACTGAAGAAAACAACATTGTTTTGACATTGCAGCAGCACATATTTGAGGTCTTTTATAGCCATTCATTAAGCTTTATCTTTGTCAGAATCTCACATCCTAACAACACATAAAGGCAGTCCCACATACTTGGATCAGTACTAAAGTTTCACTAGGTTCAATATCTCTACATGGCAAAGCACTTAAAATACAGACCTGTGTGATAAACCTGGAGAAAAACACAGCTTTTGGTCACTTCCAAGACATGCTACTTGTTGCTTTGATTTCAGCACACAAGGACATCATTGCAGCTTTGTATGTATTTAAGTGCAGGTCTGAGCAGAATGAACTGAAGGGTGTAATTCAGAGACTAGGTGAATCCAGGCCTCACTGAATCTAGTTGTAAACAAAAAATCAATTTGGTATATTACCAAATGAGAGAGCTTTATCCAGTGCCTTGCTCTAAACAAATTTTGGTCTCTCCACCTCAGACCTTGAATTTCATGCATGAGTTTTGTGCTTTTTTAAGTAACCTAAAATAAATTTCTTGGACTTTTAGCTGGGCTGTGATCCTAAAAATGAACTTTATTAAATATGTGATCTAACAGAACAATTCTCATGACTACCCATTTCCTATTGTTAATTAATAACATTCTTGTGAAAGTGCAATTGTCTCTGGACAGAGTGTGTGAATGTCTGCATGTGGTGCGTGGAAGGAGTGTCTCATGGTTGGGAGATTTATTCAGGAGCCCAGTACATCTTGTGTTCTCACTTTACTAAACACTTTCTCAATGACTCTGGGCAAATTGCTTCCCTGTACCACAATTTATATGTAAAGCCTAAGGTATATAAAGTTAATGAAGATGCAATGATCACTAAAGATTTCTTGTAATATGAGAATCACAAGTTCAAATAAAAGGCAGCAAATTAAAAATAAAGCAAAAGGAAGCACTCATTTAAGCTGTAGAAACTTTTGCCAGAAAATGTTACGAAGACCAAATTTCACATGAGTTCCAGAAGTGACTGGGTGAATTTATGATTCATTAAAGTCTATTAAGTAGAGATTTGTTGGTATGGCTTCAGACTTAGTATACTCTTTCACAACAGACTGACAGGAGCTGGGTAATGAGCAGTTCCTTCCTCCTTAATTTCTTTTGCTCTTTCTGACCACTATCAAATTCACTCTGGTCTGACCTAGAGTGCCTGTCCTTGTGTGCCTATGTTATTTCTTTTAAGAGTAAAATTTCAGAGACAGGAACCTCGTTTTCTTCCTCCTTGTTTTTTCTATCCTTGTTCTGCCTCTAGTCTGCTAGAACTTAAGCCTGCCTGACTTGGCGTACTGTGAGCAGCACTATTAAATTAAATGGGCTCCTTGCTGTGGGTAGTTATCACACTCACAAGTTGTGGTTGGCCTGAGGTGCTATCTGGGAAGCTAGGCTTCAGTTCTTCAAAAAACAGTCTGTCTTCTGCTATTTTTATTCTCACAGGCCCCCAGAATACTGGTGCCTTGAGTTTGGCTGGGACCTCTTAATGCTACTTTGGTATCAATAATTAATGTTAATGATAACCAATAGCAATGGGATAATTAACTCTGTTAGAGAAAATGTATTGTCACTGTTTTTAATCTCATCTCTCAGTTTTGAAAAGAAAGCTTGATATCTGTATTAGCTTTTCTGATCCTTATTTATTAGGGAAAGATTTATTCTCTTTTACTACAAAAGTGAAATACATTGGAGCATAGATTTGAAAGAGACTTGTTAGGCACAGTCCCCTTCTATTTCAAGTAAATGTTTCATTATGTCTTTTACAAACTGATTAAGATATGCTGCTTCCATACACTATTCCTCCTTGAGGGATATACTAGAGTCTCATTTTTCTCTTGGTTCAAGTCTTCCAGAGCACATTAATACCATTTTGTTTGGTGCTAACATTGTGCCTTCACTTAAATAGTTCTTTTCTAGTATTTATGTCCCTGATATACTTATGAAGAGTACTCATTTCCCTGCTTAGGCCTTATTCCATTAGGCTAAACATGTGGATGTCTAGTATTCACTAAAGACACGGTCTCTCTTCCCTGGTAGCCCCTGTCTAAGCCTGGCCCATTTGAATTTATCTTTATTAAGCATTTTGCATACTCTCCCTGATGAGATATCATTAATTCATCATTCACCTACCCTTGGGGATATATCACTGCTGGAGAGGAAATTCTATCCTAGTAGTTTTAGGGGCTGCATAGAAGACTACTGGCTGTTAGATATACTTCACTTGACTTACACAGCTAACACATTTGTATTTTCTAGGCTCCTCAGATCACTGATGTGTGGACATTGTGATTAACAGATACACCAAGGTCTTGCCCCGCCATTTACAATTGATGAGCACACATTATGTAGCTAAAGTTCAAGTGAATAAACTCTAAGGGAATGACCTTGCTGTTGGTATTATTAGATTTCTTCTTATAACTGTTATTCTAGTTTGTACAGTCACAATGCTATTTCGTGACTATCATAATTGTATATTGATAGCAACTCCCAACTTTGCTGTCATCAAGTTTTGTGAGTATATCTATCAAATTCTTTAATGAAAATATTATTTAATACTTTATATAAGTCTGGGGTTTTGTGGCTATTATTTTAAGTAAAACAATATATTTTTATAGGACTAATCCTTGAGGAACTGTACTAACAACTTGCTTCAACCAACATGTGATTATTTCCTTTCCTAGTTCTTTTCTCATGTTGCTTGCACTGTTTTGTACTACCTCCTAGTTCAGTTTATCCTTTTCTGGGTATTGTTATAGGAGATGCTTTACTCAGCTTCAGTTAGATGGGCTTTATATCACTTCTTTGTCTTGATAGTTATTTTATCCAGGACATGTAGAATAGTCTTGAACAGTGTACCTTTGCTAAAACTCTGTTGTATTGTGTCCTACTCTCCTTAATTACGTGTCTTAATTATTTTGTCTTAAGAAAACTGTCTGAAAGCCTTGCATATTATTGAACCTTACTAGCGGACCTCTGGGTACCCCTTTCACTCACTTTCTTCCTCCACTGCCACCTTAAATGTGGACACAGCATTTATAAGACTAATATTAGTCACATGAGGGAACTGCTATTAAACATAACTTTGGATCACCAATGACTAGTCTATCACACAAGAATAGATAATATAGGAAATTGCTGAAAAACATGCTAAATGTCTGATCTTCATATTATATTGCTTGAAAAAATTGGCTTAACAACACACATACACTGGGAAGTGGTATCAGTATATCTTTACATATATTATCAAGTTAGGGCATCAGTGCTTAAGCCTTGCAGAATCTGCAGTGAGTAGACTGTGATACTTATGAAAACATAGAATTCCTTAGGATCTGATTAACTGATGTGGGCTTTTTAATGTTTTGAAGAGATCAGCAGAACCTGACAATTCCTAGGGCTTAAAAAGAATATTTTTAAAAAGTATGAGGTTTCCTCCTGGGTAACAAAAATTAAAGCACTGGAATTGGGGTGGATCTAGTGCACAGAAATATTATTCCTAAAATCTGCAAGCCTGACCAGGATAAAAACAGTAAGACAACATGGAAAATGTTAACTTTAAAAAGTCAAGCTGTTGATTGCTGCCTTGCTTATGGGTGCTGTGAACCAAGATGCCAGCAATGTGGTGCAAGTAAATGAAAATGTGATAGCCATGCAGCTTGCCAGGAATACAAACATGCTGGTAAATAAATCCTGTTGAAGAAATGTCTACAAATTGCTCCATCAAAATGAGCCAAGCTGTCAGATGTTCTCCTTATTTTCAGGACTCTTCTAGTATAAAAGATAAGCAAAGGACTCAATCAGTGAAAAGCTGCTGTACTTGATGACATTTTTTCAGATCTTCTCAAGAATTCAGGATCAAAAGAAAAGCTATAAGTGAGCTTTATAACAGTTAACACCATTGGTAAAAATACTCTTGAGAATAAGACCATGGATGTTAAGGTATTCTTTATTTTGGAAAAAAAAATGTTCAAAATAGCTTTTATTCTATCTCTAAGCAGTATATCCCCACTTAGTCTTTGGCACAAGTCACTAGCATGGCTCATACTTTCAGTCACTTAAGCCAGGCTTAGGTGACCTATTTGTATAAAGCAGAATTTAACTTTGGTTAATGTCATCAAACCCTTGCACT
The DNA here is from genome assembly GCA_024605025.1 of Megaceryle maxima. Taxonomy (NCBI): domain Eukaryota; kingdom Metazoa; phylum Chordata; class Aves; order Coraciiformes; family Cerylidae; genus Megaceryle; species Megaceryle maxima. Next base: position 32,571 of record JANHGN010006248.1, on the reverse strand, counting down.
GAACACATCTATGAAAACTGGTTACCTAAAGAGATTAAAGACTGATGTTCTTTATCTTCATATATGTTCCTGCCTCTCAGAAAGCTGTCAAACATCATTGTGGCATGTAGTCATGGATATATTTGGTAAGAGATGAATCCCCTTGCGTTCTAGCTGGTCATCAGAGATTAGAGGGGCTAGGGGCAGCTAGACTTCACTCTTAATAGACCTGCCAATTATTGCCATGACTGTAGGCCTGACACCAGATGCATGAGCAGCCTGTCTACTGCAGGTCTGACCACATTCAAAAGAAGCAGTTGGGTGCACGAATAGCACGGTTTATTCATATGCAACATGTACAGATTCTTTAAGATGGCCAGTGATAAATGCACTGAGCTGCAGACTAACTATATAGCTCCAAACTATGGTGCAATTTGCAAGCTTAATCTCCTGGGGAAGCAGTCGGCATAGTTGAGGTCACAAGTCTTACCAAAAGGCATCACTTCTGGGAGGTTGAGGAGGACAAACTTGTCAATCTGTCCCTAGAATTTGGTGTTGAATTCTCGTCCCCAAATTAGGTCCTAAATAGGGATAACGTATCTCATTCACTACTATTGTGCAAAGTGTGGGGGTGGGACAGAGGTCAGGCCATTGTTCCTTATGGTCATCCTTTAGCAGTGCCACAAAACGTTAATGACTTCCTTGGTAACTTCTGTGAGAAGCAGATAACTCCTGTGATAAGTGGGAGAATGGGTAAGTGAAAAAGGGAGCCATGCAGCCTTCACTCCATTCCACATTCCTCCTCAGTGCCATGACAACACAGACCACTGGATCATCACCCAGCCTCTGTGTCTGTTCTAGTCATCAGGTGTTTATCAGCAGGTGTTGAGCTTTGCAATTTTCAATTGCTTTTTGCTTCCAAAGTTCGTAAATTCTTACTCTATCCCTTTCTATTACTGAACGCTATGTCCATCTCTATGTACTGACTACCAGTTCAGCCTCACAGGAACATTCAAAGGTGGAGTTCCTCTTATAAATACATTTCCGTCTTTATTCCGGTGGCTTTCTGCCTCCCACTCAAAAATTCATTTAGGTGAATGACATTAAACTTGCAGCTCCAACTCATCCTCTTTCAAAGTCCAGGTAAAGGACAGGGGACTGAAACAAACAGCTTAGAGCTGCTATAAATGTATTTCACTTGTGTAATCAAGACTTGATGTTACAGTGAAACTGCTCATACTGAGTGTCTTTCTTATTAGGTTACTGAGTAACAATTATCTAAGGCACCACGTGAAGAATAGTAACCTATAAATGGATTCTTGAAAATACCAAATAAGTGACAGAAGTCTATATAAATATAATTTGGGAATCAGCCAGTATTACCAAGGAGAGTGGAGAGTATACCCTTAGGCTGTCAACACAAGCATTGATTCCCTGACAGCAGAGTGAGTATTGGTTGTCTGGTGTAACAGCCCTAATACAAAGCTAATGGTGCTTTGAAGGAGATAAATAGGGCACTAAATTCTTCTTTAGATCCCAACTTCAAGTACTGTTGCATACTGCACAAATAACTACAGGATACGAAGTAGTTGTAGTATAGAAATACTTGAAAATTACTGACAGTAAAGGTTTGCCAAAGACATAAGGTTGCATTACTTTGTGGCCTAATACCTAAGAAATCCTAACAGTTAGGATTTAGGATTAGTAGAAGGCAAAAATGACTTTAAATGAGGCAACCTGTCATATCACTGTCAAAAAACTTACTGTGTACTTCACAGGTTTGGATTCCCCTTAGCTGGAAGCTGGTCATCTTGCCTCAGCATCTGACTAACTCACAGTAGATGAAGATTTCTTTTATATAACTGGGTAATTTAGTTATTAATTTTCTTTATATTACAGACATGTCATAAATGCGGTAACCTTCAGACTATCTATCATCCTTTTAAAGATTGTACAGTATGATTTTATGCTGGACATAAAAAAGGGACTATTCAGGCTTCCCTGAGCTCTGTTGAATGGTTTTAACATTTTGTATGAAGTTTTGGGGTTTTTTTTTAGTTTGAAATGATATACAAGACAAATACATAGAGATAGAGCTAGAGTGAGAACAAGATCATGAACAAGAGCAACAGTGAAAGACTATGTTTATTAGTCTCTGATACTACTCCCAACTTAGGTCATAAAGGTTATGTAGGTGTAGGAGGAGATCTCAAGAGGTCTCCTAATTCATCCCGGCTCAGACAGGATTCAATACTCCTTCCCTGAGGCTGATAAGTGACTCTGTATTATGTTCATTAAAGCTTCAGGTGGCGAGGAGCCAGTAGAAGGATTTTCCTGAAGCACCATGTGAAAATTCAGAGGTTTATTTCTTGTCAAATCTACAATAGACATAGAGAAAAAACTATCTTTGCCTTCCTCGTAACACCTTTTTACACAGTAAGAAGTCTGTTACCATGTTTAAGTTACATTTTCTGTTTGCTGACAAAACCAAGGCTAATTTCTTCAGCCTTTCTTTATAGGTCACATTTCCTAAACTTTTTGGTATTATTTCTCTCTTGCTAGGTATGTTTATCAAATCTCCTACTGTCTCCATATTGTCTGCGTTTTGTCTAGGGTGAAGCTGACAAGAGAACACTGTCTTACAGCACTTGGGATAGCACATTTCTTCAATTCCTCCTGCATATTTGCTGGGATCAAGAGAGTTTTTTCAATGGCAGATAATTGTCAGCTGATTGAATTTATGGTCCACTATTACCCTGGTGATAGATTTATTAAAAGATTTTGCTGCAGAAGACATATCTCTCCAAACTCTGAATTTGTAGATCATCTTCCTCCCAGAGTGCTTCTCACTTCCTCTTCTGTGTGGTAATTCCTATTTGCATAGTCATCTCCATTTCCTCCCATTATTTTCACTAAAAACTGAACTAAACCACACATTTTGTGTTGGACAATTCCTAGGCTATTTTCAACATTTACCTGTAACATGCATGCCTTTCTTTAATTATAATTTCTTTCACATAGAGAAGAAAAAGTTTGGTGTTTTTTTTTTTTTTTCTGTTTAATATTCTCTGAATGAATAATTTAAAGACTTGGCCAAAATTAGATAAAGAGAATTATGACACTTACTGTTTGCTAGATTACATATTTTGCAGATACTGATTTAAGAAAAAACAACTATATCTATAGAAAAGGTTTGCATAATATATCTGTATTTCAAAGAAATGTTTGTAGCATTTTCTAGAGTACTAGTTTCTAGTGTAAGGTAATCCTTTAACTAAGAATCCATTAACTAACATTAACTGTAATCTTTGTGTAGTACTTTGTGATATGTGATTTACTGATCATTTTATTGCATGCAGTTTAAATGTAGTAGAGAACTTTTACCACACAAATCCATGTTCAATAAGAAATCATGATTTTTTTTATTAGTAATTTTGCAGCTCAGACTACTGCAGTATGAATGTAAACTTTCTACCTCAAACTTTAAAGTAGTTAAGTATAAATATTAAACTTCCTAATAGTTTCAGATATAAATTACTTAAGTGCAGGCAATGGGTAGAAGAGATTCATGCTAGAATATTATTTGCAGCTGCTGTGACTAACATCAGCCTTTTAGAGAAACAGAATAATTATATGTCTTAAAATAGTAATTTTCTGTAAATTACACTGGCTGAAGACAAATCTCGTATTGTGAAACTGCCTTGTGCTTGAAATTGTCCAAAATGGTGGAAGCATAATTCAGTCCATCCTGTAGTTGTTTAAAACAGAGGGAGCTGGAAGCAGGACAGCTATGACATAGTCACTATCACTGAAACATGGTGGGATGACACTCATGAGTGCTGCAATGTGTTGCTACAAGCTCAGGCAGGGAAGGAGGGGTGGTGGGATGCCTCTGTATGTCAGGGAGTGTTTTGATTGTATAGAGCTCCAAGACTGTGATTGTAAGGTCAAGTACTTATGAGATGATGGGGAAGGCCAACAAGGCAGACTTCCTGTTGGAGATGAACTGGCAGGGAAGATGACCATCCTGGATGAACAGGGAACTTTTTTGCTGGGACTCAGGAAAAAAAAAGAGTTTACCACCTTTGTAAGAAGGGGCATGCTACTCAAGAAGAGTACAGAGATCTAGTGAGGACATACAGAGAAACCATCAGCAAAGGAAAAGTCCAGCTAGAACTCAATCTGGCCACTGTTGCAAGAAATAATAAAAAAGGTTTTAACGAATACATTAACAAAGAGAGCCAAGTTGAATCTCCACCTGTCACTGGATGCAGGGGGTAGCATAGCCACCAAGGATGAGGAGAAGGCTGAAGTACTTAATGATGCCTTTGCCATAGTCTTTGACAATCAGACCAGATATTCTCATGGTATTCAGCCCCCTTGAGCTGGAAAACATGGACAGAGAGCAGAATAAACCCCTGATAATCCAGGACAAAACAGTTAATGACCTGCTACGCCAACTGGACTCTCATAAGTCTATGGGGCTGGGTGGGAGACAAACGAGAGAGCTGGCAGAAGAGCTTCCCAAGCCACTCTCCATCATTTATCAGCAATCCTAGTTAACAGGGGAGCTCCCAGATGACTGAAGGCTTGCCAGTGTGATGCCCATATATAAGAAATTCTGTAAGGAGGTCTGGTGAACTACAGTCCTGTGAGTCTGACCATGCTACCAAGAGAGATTATGGAATAGTTACCTTGAGTGCACTCATGCAGCATGTGGAAGACAACCAGGGCATCAGGCCCAGCCGGCATGGGTTCATGAAGGTCAGTTCCTGCTTGACCAACTTGATCTTTTTCTATGACCAGATGAACTGCCTAGTGGATGAGGGAGGGGCTGTGGATGTTGTCTACCTGGACCTCAGTAAGGCCTTTGATAGCATCTCCCACAGCATTCTGCTAGAGAAGCTGGATGCTCATGGCTTAGACAGGTGTAATCTTCACTGCATTAAAAACTGGCTGGATGTCCAAGCCCAGAGAGTTGTGTTGAATGGAGTGAAATCCATTTGGTGACTGGTCACAAGTGGTGTTTCTCAGGGCTCAGTTTTGGGCCCAGTCTTGTTTAATATCTTTATCAATGATCTGGATGAGGGGATAGAGGACACCCTCAGTAAGTTTGCAGATGACACCAAATTGAGCAGGAGTGTTGATCTGCTTGAGGGTAGAAGGGCTCTGTAGAGGGATCTGGACAGGTTGGATTGATAGGCCAAGGTCAACTGTATGACGTTCAACAAGGCCAAGTGCTGAGTCCTTGTCACTTGGGTCACAACAACCCCAGGCAATGCTACAGGCTTGGGGAGGAGTGGCTGTAAAGATGCCTGGCAGAAAAGGATCTGGGGGTGCTGGTGGACAGCTGGCTGAACATGAGCCAGCAGTGTGCCCAGGTGGCCAAGAAGGCCAATGGCATCCT
>JANHGN010006248.1:15651-27085 GCA_024605025.1 Megaceryle maxima | reverse complement strand
GACAGCTGGCTGAACATGAGCCAGCAGTGTGCCCAGGTGGCCAAGAAGGCCAATGGCATCCTGGCCTGTATCAGGAATAGTGAGGCCAGCAGGAGTAGGGAAGTGATTGTGCCCCTGTGATGAGGCTGCACCTTGAGTATTGTGTCCAGTTTTGGCCAGTACAGTATAAGAAAGACACTGAGGTGTTGGAGCAGGTCCAGAGAAGGGCAACAAAGCTGGTGAGGGGTCTTGCAAACATGCCTTATAAGGAGCATCTGAGGGAACTGGGATTGTTTAGTCTGGGGAAGAGGAGGCTGAGGGGAGACCTTATTGCTCTCTACAACTACTTGAAGGGAGGTAGTAGTGAGGGAGGGGTTGGTCTCTTCTCTCAAGTGATTAGCCATAGGACGAGAGGAAATGGGCTTAAGTTACTCCAGGGGAGGTTTAAATTGAATAATAGGAAAAATGTTTTCACTGAAAAGAGTGGTGAGGCATTGGACAAGATTGACCAGTGAGGTGGTGGGGTCACCATCCCTTCAGGTGTTCAAGAAATGTGTAAACATGTCACTTTGGGACATGTTTTTGTGGTCATGATAATGTTGGGTAGATGCATTTGATGACCTTAAGAGGTCTTTTCCAGCCTTAATGATTCTATAAGAGTAGACAAAAAAAAGGAGTATCGAATTAGTCCAGTCATAAGGGTCATAAATGAGTGTTGAGACTACATCTAGTAGACAAAGGGATAGGACTGTAAATTGTGGTCAAATAGATTCGTGTCATAAAAAAGGTCTAAGTCATTAACAAATATACTGAAAGCACGGTGCCTTTTTTACTCATCAACTCCTTTGGGGCTCCTGCTACAACACCGATACCATGAGATTTGGGTTGAAGGGAGCAATATTTACCTTTATGACTGTTAATCTTATCTCCAGAACATCAGGTCAAAGTGCTTGCACCAACTTTTCATCATCCTGATCACAGGGAAAGGAAGGAAAGCACTCATCATGATCTTCTTCACCACACTGGAAGTGGGAGCATTGGTTCCTTTAGTTGTGTCTTCCTTCCCACTCTCAAAATAACTTTTCTGTGTCTTGCTTACGCTGTTTATATATTTTTAAAGAGATTTTGGCACAGCCAGGAATGTGGAGGATTCCATAGTTTTGCTGTAAACAGAGAAGCAGCTATAAACAATGTCTTGAAACAGCCCAAGCTCACAGAATTTTGCTTGCTTTCAGTAGTACTGATATTTGCTGGACCTGTTTTGGTTTTTTGTTTGTTTGTTTTTCCTCTGGTAGCTATGGGTAAGTATCATTACTAAAAGCAGAACTTCTGGCTTTTTGGTTATCAATTTTCCATTGTGGGTTTGTTTGTGGTTTTGTTTGTTTTTTGTTTTTTTTTTTTTCCTTGTTTTGTCTACAGGAAAAAAAGTCCTGGGATTCTACTAACAACAACAATTTGAATATCTCAGCTGTCACTTTCTGCTTTCCCTCAGGCACTTTCTATTTTAATGTAATCTAAAGTTTTGGATAAAAGACAGGCTTACATGCGGAAAACTTTTGTAGGATGTCCATGGCTGATGGTAGACATCAGTTCTAACAGTGAAAGTTAAAGTGCAGCAGGGGATGATAAAGATGACATGGTGAATTTTCACTGTAGTTTTTCTATAGCACTATATACTTTGATAGGGAAGTAGTCACACTTCCATTTGAATTCATCCTCTAATACAAACTAAAACCTATAACAGAAGGGAATAGGAAAAGGAAGGGAAAGAAGAGGTAAGATTTGTGCATTACCTCCTAGGAGAAATCTGATATAAGAATATTGTGTTTTGCAGATGCAGGACTATGAGAATAGCAACCCGAGAACAACATGAGAACAAGGCAAAAACTCTGTCCTGGGAAAAACCCTGTCACAGCAGCTCAGGTGGAAAGCACAGAGCTGCAAGTGAAAGACAGGAGACAGAACTGCAAATGCTACTCTATTGTGCTTTACTGCATGTAAAGCACAGTGCAACAACAGGTTTTCCATGTGTGCCTTCTCTGAAGCTCAGTGGAAGAAGGATATTGAAGATGAGTGCTTTACCTGCTACTTTAGTATTTATATAGTAGACTCATAAAAGAATAGCAATTCTTTGTAAACCTTGGTAAACAAGATTTAAAGTGATTTATTGAAATTCTCACTCTTCACAGTGGAGCCAGAAAAAAGCATCTTCTTAAGGACACGTTCTACCTTGCTTGTTTTTCCAAGTCTTTCTAACTTCTAAATACTATTTATTTCCCTACATGTCTAGTTATCTGTCCCCTAAAATCTAACCTTAGCCTGCTGCCTAGAAATTAATCTGATTATGCATAGTCCTACAGCAGCTTTAATTATTGACTACCATCATCCTTTTAATGGGCTCATATCCTTCAAGACTGTTGTCAACCTTATTTCTGGACTGCAATTCAGATCCTTCAACCTTTCATCAACCTTTCATCACTGCTACTGATTTTTAACCCACATAATTCTTAATGATCTCTTTTCATTCTTTTAAAATTTTACTTTCATTTCTTTGAGAGTAAGTTCCCCAGCTGAATACAGCAGTTCATCTTGTGCCTCATTCAGAACCAGTAATTGTCTCCTATCTTTTTATTTGGAAATTCCTGCTAGTAGTACTGAGAATTAGGTTTATCCTTTTTCAGCAGCATTGTATTGTTGACTCATTCAGTTTGAGTCCACTATGCTGATACTTTTCTGCAGTTACTCTGAAATTTATTTTTGAAAAATTTTACATTTGTGCTTATGTATTTCAGTCTTGATGCTTTCTGGACAGCTCTTATTTATCACAATACTTCTCAAGACTATTCTTGTCTTTCTTATTGCTCATATCTCCTTTATAGCTCTATAGTACTAGCAAACAAATTCAACTAAATTGCTAGTGAAAATACCAATAATAATAATAATGACTTATTTGCCTGAGGATTCCCCAAGAGTCCTCATTCTCCAATTCAGTAGTGAACTAGTGTCTTACTGAATGTAGTTTTTCAATTAAATTCAACCTTATTCAGAGCTTGTTTTCTTAGTTTACTCATAAGATAATTTTATGGTACAATGTCCAAAGTTTACTTAAGATGTGATCTTTCACTGTTCCCCTTGCCCCCATTCCACTGGGCCACCAAATGAAGTTAATTTGGTTGTGTATTACTTTTTCATCACAATTCCATATTTTCTGCTTTGTATGTGCTAAGTGTTTATTAATCAATGGTTTCATAATTTTAATGCACTATTTTTCAGAGAATCAGTGTTAGGTTAACTGGTCCATAATTCCCAATATCTTTTGCCTCCTTTCTTATTTATACAGATATGTATCATAATAGCTAATTTGCAGTCCTTTGGGACCACCCCCACTTTTCTTACATTTTTAGAGATAATTATTAATGACTCAGAAATTACATTTGCTATATTTTTAAGTAGTCTAGGGTGAATTTCATCAATTCCTGCTGACTCTAATAAACCTATCTTGAATTATCTTGAGTTCATTAACCTGTATTTCCTTTGGCTTGTACTACTGCTACCTCATTTAAACTACCTGAGTTAAATGTCTGTTCATGCTTAATCATTTTTGGTGAGGATTGAAGGCAAGAGTTTCAATGCTGTTCTTTTTCATGTCCCTGTTTCTATTAGTGTTATGATATTTTCAGTTCATTAGAAGTTCCCTGATATAGCTGATGCAGCTATAAGCTTTTTATTTGACTCTCTCCTCTAGTATAGCAATGTTATTTTGCCTTTTCACAGTTTTTTTTTCATAGATAAATGAAAGTTATTATAAAGATGGTCCAACCTTTAGAACTCTTTCCTTATTAGAAGGCAATACTTCAGCAGCATTTTTGTTTCTTAAATAGATGATTTAGAAGTACTTTTAAGTATTACGGTTGCAGCACTAAGCAGGCAGAAGTGTTGCTACTGGACTTGTTAGTTTTAATACTATATGAGATACTCATATGAACAGCTGATGCTCAATGATCCAGTCTATGCTGTGAAATAAATTCACTTTACTTGCATTTAATATAAATTTGAGTTTGGGGATTTTTTTTTTCCTATGGGAAGTTTCACTTTTTGGCAAATGTCTGAATATTGAAAAGACAGTTCTACCAAAATAATGTTAAGATGCTACCATGTTTTCTTGTGCTCTCAGTCTCTGCAGTAAATTGTCACTAACTTGACTTCATCTGTGATGGACCACAGGCTCCCTGTTTAAGGAGTTCCAGTTCATTTCAATTTCATGTGATAAATAGAATATGCTTACAATTATGAAAAATGAAGAAATCAGTAAGTAGTGTGACAAAGAAAGTTAAAAAAAAATCTTGTTTAATCAAAACCACAATTTTCTAATCAACAATAGGGTTAGCTGGAATCTGTTAATCACCTCTAACCCTGGCACTTGCTTCTCACCCTCAGGACCTTCCTCTGCTGAGATATATAACTGCTGCTGTTTTTGTTGAGGCTGCCTCTTCTTCCCCAAAAACAAGACAGCCCTTCAGTCTGGAATGGAAAATGTAGACTCATCCTGAGATGTATTTGTAGTGCTATAAATTATGATGGTCTGTGACATCCCACTGATTGTTTATTTGATAATCTTCATTCTGACAATTATAAAGCAATGGACACCCCATAGCTGAAAGCTGAACTAGCCTTTGAGGATTTCTGGAAGGTTGTGATGGACGATACTTTTCAGAAGAATAGCTGCCTTTGGTGTTATTTTCCATCAAGATTCATTTTATTGAGGGCACAAAACAAGGCCTCTCTGTCACTGGGTAACCAGTACTGTCATTTGACAGCTGAGGAGGGTAAGTCAGAGGTGGCTGATATGGCCCCATATTTTGTACTACTGTCTATCAGTGAAAGAGTTCAACAATTTTATTAGACTTTCTGATAAATGGGTTTAGGATGTGAAATCACTGAAGGCCATACTTTGATCAAGCTGACAAATAAAACAATTGGGATTGTCGGGGATGGGAAAGAGGAGGAGAACGACCATCCCATGAAAGAAAATAAACAGGGAAAATGTCCTTTCTGAAGTCTGAATCATATCATGGTAAAACAGAGATGTTAATTAAAATTAATCAATTTACTTTTGGTAATCATTAATGTTTCCCAGATATACCTAATGATTATGGTGGTTTTGGTTTACAATAAAAGCTTGTTTTCTGTACAATCCATTCCCTTATCCTTCCTCTTCCATGTAATGATGTTAGAAAACTACAATCTGATACGACTGCTATTTTCATAACAAATTATTATGGTAACATATATGGACTAATGGGCATTTTGCCTGAATATGAATTGTAGCAATTGGCCCCTGAGATTTCATTAGATGGAGTCAGAAAAGGGGGAACTAATTACAAAAGGAGAAAGATTTCTATTATTTTAAACATGTATGTTGGGAATAGTGTCTCTGTTTTAATGCAAAAGTCAATAGCATAGCAAAAATAATCAAAGGAAGCAAAACACAGAGTACATGTGCAAAAACCTATTTCAGAAATAGTTTGCCATCGGTCAGTATGTTACAAAGTGTTTACAAGTCAGTGTAAAATATGTTTAGAATTACAGGGCCAAATTGCTTTCCCTACAGAAAAATTAATGGATATGAGATTTATCTATTGGAAAAAAGATATATTTTACTTAGAGGAATAGGGGAACACAGAGATGATTCTCACTAGAGCCTAGTGATTCTAGTTGCTGCTGTTGTTGACTAAGTGGAGACTCCTTAAGAAGCTGTTTTCCTACAGAATGAGTGAGGAGTTTGTCCAAAAAGCAGACTGCTTGAGGATGCTTTGGCATCTATAAAAGGACTTTTTTTTCAACTGAATCCCTTTTTGTCACTGCAGATAGATGTCTATTTTGGATTAGATTTTCATGGTTTTTTTTTATAGAAGGGGAAAATAATTATTCCTTGCCTCCTTCAGTGTATTGGCAGGGATTTCTGATGATTGTTTTAGTACAACAGCACTGGGCCCATGCACTTAACAAAAATGTGGAAGATTTTAGTTAAATGATTTCAGAACTTGACCTGTGAAAATTTGAGTGTCCTTCTTTTGCATGCACAGAGACTAACCTGAACAATTTCAGCTTGAGTTACTGATGAGGGCATGTCACTTTAAGAGAACAAAACTAAATGGAAAGGAAAACAACAAAAAAAAAATAATTTCTTCCTCACTTTTATAAGTAGCATAAAGAGTTCAGTAATGTCTGGGTACATCTGGCACTGATTTCATGTTCACCGTTGTGCTTTGTCAATTTAAAGTGATGCTTCTGTGCGATCCGTGGGGAGCAATGATAAATACAATAGGTGCCCCAAGTGCCTCGACACTGCCGAACAGTCAAACCACAGGACCTCACCAAGTACATGGCTGCTTTTCCTTGGCAGTCCCGTGTGTTAATTTGTGGGTATGAAACTGTCAGCACAGTTTGTGCTGCAACACTGACACTAGATCTGTTACACAGAGCGAGCTTCTCCCAATGAGCAAATATCATACTTGTGTTTTTTTAAGTGATACCTCATGATGTGCCCAGTGCACTGGTGAGCTCATACAATAAAACTCTGGAAAATTTTTCATGACAAGAACAATCAACCATTGGAATAATGTCCCCAGGGAAATAGTGGAGTCCCCACCACTGGACACTTTTAAGGTTCAGGTGGACAGGGTTGCTCAGCTGTCTGATCTAGACCGTGCTTTTCTCAAGAAAGTTTGGACCTTACTGTGGCCTTTCAGTACTTGAAGGGGGCCTATAAGAAAGATGGGGACGCTCTTTTTAGCAGGGCCTGTTGTGACAGGACAAGGTGTGATGGTTTTAAACTAAAGGAGAGTAGATTTAGACTAGGTATAAGGAAGAAAATTTTTACAATGAGGGTGATGAAGCACTGAAACAGGTTGCCCAGATTGGTGGTAGATGCTCCATCTCTGGAACCATTCAAGGTCAGGCAATCTTATTTAGTTGAAGATGTCCCTGCTTACTGTAGGGGAGGGGTGGACTAGATGACCTTTAAAGGTCCCTTCTAACCCAAACAATTTTATGATTTTGTCCAGATGATCACTGAGGTCCTTTTCAAACTGGTATTCTGTGATTCTATGTAGCACAGTGTGGTGGAAGGTGTCAAGAGTGTGTTGTACAACCCTGAAGCCACAGCAGCCACCTTGCAGTGAGCTGTAAAAAGCCCACATGGGTAAGAGACACAAAGTAATTTCCTTGTCAACTCTAGTATTTTTTAACCTATTTCTTCTGTTGTTTTTTTTACTTCTCCTTGGATGGTCCACCAGGCTAAAGCTTTCAAGGTAGGGGCCATCTCAAGCTTTTAAAGTTCTTGTTCATCCCTCTACACATCCCTCTGTCTTGTACTCAAAGCTCTTTGCAACAGAAAAAAAAAAGGAAAAAAGAAAAAAAAAGGTTATTTAAGTGAAAGCCTTTATATGTAAAGAAGGAGCTAGCAAGAATTTAAAATGACATATTGAGCGTTCTCAAAATCTTAGCTTTTTTACCTGGCTTTCTTCCAGAGATTCTGGAGGAAGTTTCACTGTTGATTTGAGCTGATCCAAGTCTGGCTGGCACCCAGAAAGATAGTCTTGCCCTCCACAGTTGACAGTGAGATCTTCCCTACTTCTTTCTTTGTGCTAGCTCCAGCTCTGGTTTGACAGGTGATGAGTATGTATAGGGAACTTTCTCAAATGAAAATTAACATTTTTTTTCTGTAGGGTTACTGTTCACTCAGATTAGCTTCTGAGCCATCAGTTTCAGTGTCTCATGGTCACCAGTGTTGCTATTCAGGAAGAGAGGAAGCATGATGTACATACACATTGACCAGTGTGAGATTGTGGACACCTCTGAAACCACACCTGTGGACAACAGCTTTGTTTTGAGGGATGCTGGGTATTATGAAACAAACCCTTTTGGAACAGCTGCTTGCAGGAATGCTTTCAGTTTCATCACATCTAACTTTAGGCCTTAGCAAGGCACTTAATCTAGAAGTGCTCTCTACATCTAATAGAGCAATAGGTTTATCCAGAGACCATTTTGTATCAGGAATAGACTGACAGAGGGATGCTTTGTCTCCATGTTAAATATCTGGGAAGTCTACCATTATCAGCCTTCTAACTTAGATACCTGATTTAAGGACATATAAGGTTCTTGAATAATAAATGAAATGTTTAATTCCCTTTAGGACCGTTGTAATAATTTTGAAAGTGACTTGCTGGAGCAGACAGAGAAGAAACTGCATATAGTTCATGATCTTGATTCAGTGGTGATCAGAGAGCAAATAACCTCTTTATGTTGACCCTGTGTTGACAAACCCTAAGTTATAGCTTTCTCACAGTCAGAGGTAGACCAAAATACTTGGAAATATCCATTACATTTTCAGATTAGACAATAGAAGTGGCTGTAAGGCTCCCCCTTATTAGAACGAAAGGTATATACTTCTTAGAAAACACTCTTTAGAGAGTTTGAACCCTTTTCTATTGTAGTAAATTGCTACCCTACAAAGCTGTATGTAATGCCATCCTTGCTGGCACACCTGTCATTGCTTTTTATTATAAAGCATCCACCACTTGGCTGTAGCAGGGCTACCAAGATAAGCTCAACCTTGTGCCTGGAAATCAAGCTGGGTTCTCCCTGGATCTTGTTTTGCTTCTGGCTCAGGGGCTGAACTCTGAGTTCAGCTGTACTCAACTTGCTTTCTTCATTGGAGTTACAAGGTATAACTGCAGGCAGAATCTGACTTTGTAACTGCAGCATAAATTCTGTTTATGTTGCACAAAATGGAGAACAATTCAGAGTCGTCTCTCTTAACTGCATTGGAGCAGCAGGATAACAGGAAGAAAAAGTAATAAAAAACCCTGTAGTTACTGGAGTAAGCAGATGATTCCAACTATATTCAGTAAGTAGAAGTGTTCAGTAAGAAATTGCCATATTTGCTCGCCTGCTTTTTGAGGCAGAAACACTTAAATTTTTTGTTTTGTTTTGTTTTGTTTCCACTTAGAGTTTCTCCGATGCCATTTAAACTGTGTGGAGGGTTCCATGCTGTTGCCTTGCAAGAAAGAAAAAGTACAGTGTTTGCTATCATCAGTCCCTAATGGGAAAAGCAATGAAATAAGTTAATTAGTTCTTCAGAGGGCTGAAAGATTTGGAAGCTTTTTTTTAATGAAGGTTACCTATGCTGCAGCTAGTCTTTGGCTTTCCTGGTAAGAAAATGAAGTATTAGTTAATATTCTCATAGGCAAACACAGCAGTGAGCACATGTGTTTGAACAGCTACACCTGGCTGTGAACTATTTTCTCCCCCTGCTTTTGTAATGAATGTGCTGTTGCCTGAGCTGACACAAATTCTTTTGGCACATCAGCTGCCTCTGAGGGCACACAGCATTGCAAAGGTCATTAAAATACTCAAGTTAAACCACTACAAGCGTACAAGCTCCTGGCTGTTGGTACAGTTGTACTATCTTGTTGATAGCTGGCAAATGCTGACAGTGTGTGCCAGCTTGCTCTCATTTCCATTCCAGTTCTGCACCAGCATGTCTGTGGGCTTCAGTGGAGTTGTTGCTCATTTGCACTTGTCAGAGAGCAGAATTAAGACTGTTCTTCCAGACAACCTTAAAAGAGTGATTGCTTAAGCCTAAATGTCTGGCATTGAGAAATAGAACCTATCTGCATTAGTTCATTTGTTTGAATCAAAGGTGGTAATGGCAGAAAGTCACTGCTGTTTGATAGCTGTTCATTAGTTGCTTTTAAATTAGGTGGCAGTTTCAGCTGTTTTCTGCCCTGTTTGAGCTGAGGAGCACAGTCTTGCTTTGGGAGATGTGTATTGTGAAGGCAGAAAAGTTATTGGTCCAGTACTGAGGGATAACTTGACCTAATTATTCCTGCAGCATCATATGTGGGATTTCCTGGGTGCTGACCCTCCTAATTTGGCTTGTCACTGGACAGAAAAGATAACTCCAGGCCATCCAGAAGCCTGTCAAGGATGGTAGGGGACTTCAGTGACAGTGACTCTTAACTCCTAAGCCTTTCCTCCAAAATTAGAGTAGGTGGACTTTTGGATAGACAGGTGCCAGGCTATTAAAAGGGACAGAATTGAGAAAAGCAGCATGGACCAGATGACCTTCAGAAGTATCTTCCATTTTCAACCTTTCTGTGATAAAGGGTAACAAACACAATGGCAATGCTAATTCCCCAAATGCAACAATGATTGCCCTTAGGGCTACTTCATTTGCACGAGATGCTGTTCCAGGATCTCAGCAGAAAGCAGGGCACCTTCTAATTGTTGCATAAAATGCAAAATCTGAAGTCTTTAGTTAAGCACTTGGATAAACTTGATGATGATAAACATATAGAGCTCTCAACTCCAGAATCTATAATGAGCTGAATGAAATCAGAAATTCAGATTTCTCAGGAATGGCAAGGTGTGTTGGTTTTTTTTTTTTTTTTTTTTTGGACTCTTCAGCTAAATGGTAAATAAATAGGGATTTAAATACCTGTGCTTTTAAAGAACATTGTATGGTTTTGTTTTTGCATTATCTGATGGCCTTCAACAATATCAACTGATCTTTTGGTGAACAGTGATCCCCGTGAATATTATAAATTAAAATCAGGAAACAAATGCTAGGAAAAAGGTATCCAATGTATAAGTACTGCAGGAATGTCAACAAAATTAATACTACTTATCTTTGAATGCATACAAATATGCATTTATACATAAATATGCATGAAGGTTTTTAACTATATCTGAATCCATGCTTTTTCATAGGTCTGTTAAAAGAATGTATGCTAGCTAACACACAAATCCAGCTGATACAGGTATCTTAGATGGGCTTTTGGATTGTTAAGACTCCAAACAAGAACTATTTTGCATGATTTTGCTGGATTTGGGGTCTTCAATTTTATGCTCAGTTAATGAAAATCAGCATTTCTATTGGTTTCAATACTTTATGCCACTTCAGGGTATGTTTCTTTAAGCATTTTTACAACTTTTTACAGGTTGGTATTGCTTTTTTCCTCTTCTGAATGTTAAACAAGATTTTACCATTATTTTGTGCAGTCTTCCAAGAGTAGCCAAAAACCAACAGCCTTTCTTTAACTTGTTGATAAAGCAAAGAAAAGAATATGAATCTTAATATAAAAAAATGTATTCCTGAGTTCTTTACTAAGCATAATCAGAAATTATTTTTCAAACATGAGACTTGAAATATTTCCCATCCCTCTCCAAAATGTGAGACCTTCCACTCATTTTCTTTCAATGTTGATTTAGAGACCTTTTCTTGAAGAATGCACTAGCAGACTTTTTGATTTCCTTAAAAAACTGACCGAAGAAAAGAAAACGTCATCATGAAATAATTCACACACAATCTTTAGAAAATATATTTTAAATCAGTATTTTATTAAATAGAAACAGATTTTCATTAAGCTTAAAAAAAAAATAACAAAAA
>JANHGN010006247.1:0-67194 GCA_024605025.1 Megaceryle maxima | reverse complement strand
TCAGACCCCATCTTTACAGTTTGTTTACCCAGCAAAAAGTGCTTTTAGCTTTTAACACTCTCTCAATATAAACCTAACCCTGGGATGAGTGACACAGGGGTTCATGGGGTGGAGCTCCAGTTAATGCTTTGAATATGACAACATCATTTGCTTTTTGTCGCTCTTCAAACCTCGCCAGCTAACCTTGCTCTTCCACAAAATAGGATTAAAACCAAAATTGAATTCAAACCACTCTGTCCACAGATACTGAACTGCAGAAGAGAACTTTCACTCTGTTCTTGGAGATTGGAGTCTACAATAGCATTTTGTGTTCACATCTGAAGAGGTTAAGAAAGTAAATCTCCTCGGTAAATTAACAGCAGCAATGCTCCACTGAGTTTATTGCGCTACATCTGGCAATGCCTACACACTGAAAGTGATTAAATATAACTAACTGCCTTATGTGTGCCATTTTCTCAATCAGCTTTTTATAACATGGTTAATTGGACATTAGAGAGAGAAAACAATAGGAAACCCTTTTGTTTATTCTAACAGCAAAATGCTGAGTCTCTAGATCTGAGAGAATGAAAAGGAATATTGGTGGCTCATGCAGAAATGAGCCCAAAAGCAGCAGGAAAAAACCCCACAGATCTATCTATACCAAGTTCAAGAACTTATCCTGCATGTGCTCAATACAGTAAAATCTACACTGAAATCCTTACTGGAAAAAAATTCATACCAAGCTGCCTGCAGATACCAAGTAACAGTATGCTCTGTTCCTAAACAATTTAACAAAATCCATGAAAAATCATGCTTATGTGCAATTTCAGAAGATTAGCATGAAATAGCCATGTGAGAGTCATTGGGAACTCTTTTTCCACTTAAAAATATGCTGGGGTCCTCAAAACATTTCTTTTTCCCCTAGTCTTCATTTATTGTATTGCTGTAAAAATGCAGAATTCACTTTTGACTCCTGAATTATGTATTGCTAGAACTTGTGGCTCAGGAGGTAATAAATCTGAACATTGGTAAATGCAAATAATAGCAGATGCCACAGAATTTTCCCCTTTGTGATTAAATGCAATGTTTTCTTTGTTTTCTTCTCTCTGCTTACTTATCATTTAACTTTTACACTGCAGCTTGGCTTGCAAGAAGGACTCAAACGATGCTGTGTTTTGCTTTGCTGTTCTAAAGAAAACAGAAATAAAAGACTTGGAGCCAGCACAAATGCTGTTGTAGGTCTATTTAGATGAGCTGCAGGTAAGCTGGTCATGGGAGCTACCACAGAAGCACCACAAGCAGCACTGCCCCAGGCAGCAAGTGAGGCTGTGCCACACAGACCCCTTGTCCTCTCTGATCACGTCAAGAAGTTTGGTTATCTGAATGTCACACCTGGTCAGGACTGTGCAAGTAAGACTGTCTTGGAACGATGGGTGTTCTGTGATTAGTTTTCCATCTACGTGAAATCTCTTGGCTCTCTGTGAAGTCTGCCGATTCCCACAGTGGAACATGAGCTCTTTTTTTTTTTTTTTTTTTTCCAAATTACTAGCAATTTATGGATCATCAGAAAATTTAATTTTGATGGAAGATTAAAACACAAAGCAAAGGAATAAATTTATGTACGCTATATGCAAACAGAAGTTCAGACACTATCTCATTTTATGCGGTGACCTAGTAATGTTGCTGAGAGCTTTGTAAAATAAGAGTAGCAGCCTACTGCCTTCAGGGAACAAGAGACTGGCAGCTTTCTAAAGGAATGTTAAGACCTTAATTTTTATCTCTCATTCCATAAGCAGCATAATTCTCTTTCAAGCAGCTGTAGGATACCTGCCTAATAGAGAGGTCACTGCCACTACAGGAAGATGAAGCCCTGATTCAAACAGAAGAGGGGTGCAATGGAGCACTTCATAACTGCTACTGCATCAGAAGATACTGAATTCTGTATGTAAGAGCCCGTATTTCTACCGGGTAAATCCAAGGCAGAAATACACAGGAGTATGCCATGCAACATATGCACAGATGTCCAAAACATCCAAGACTGCATGTGTGTTCAGAGGGCAACTGCAAGTGTACCATACAGTCTGTAAGTGCAAATATGAATTTCAGATGCTTCAAGGACATGTTGGGGTCATCACACCACTCACTACTGTCTTATGGCACATCCCTTTGGGACTTCGAGCTGTCCAACAGCCCCCACAAAGCTACAGTACTGAGAGGTCTAGCAGACCACATATGGACTGCACTGGGCATACAAATGAGTGGACAGAAAATTAATTTAGTATTCTCTTAATTTGCCTTCTTCCTTGATAACTTACATGCAAATATCACATGATTTCCTGCACCAGCTGTTTTCCTCAAATAACAAACCACATTCAAGGCTCCCTATGTGGCTGAGATCTACTATTAACAAAAAAACTAACCAACCAACCAACCAACCAAACAGAAAAAGGCAGTGGCTATTTCTGCTGTGCATTTCTGCTTTGCTAATCACAAAAACATGCCTTACATTTTAGGATTTCCAGAGACAGACGTTTTTGAATAGTGACAGAAACACCTAAAAGCTTACATACTAGGAGGAGTTTAACTTCCTCTTTGTGAATCAAGGAAAATTTTGTAGATCTAGCTCCCTGAAGTGATATTCAAAATTTAGCCATTAGCCAACTCTAATAGTGTTAAATAAGACAGTTGTGATGTCAGAACATACTCTGAACATTCAGAACTTAGCAGCATCATCATAATGAAGAATTATTAATAAAAGTAGACATTGTTATAGCAGGAATGTATTTTAAGATAATCTTTGTGTCATAAGGACTTGCCTAACAAAACTCTAAGAAAATATTCCTTTTAAATGTGTACATTGCCAAACTGCAGATGCTCATTTGAGCTTCTTGTAAGCTATAGAAAAAAAAAAAACATTAAAAAGACTGTATTATACAACAAACCATATCAAATGCAAAATCACTTCATCGTAAACTATTATTGCTATATTAATTTCAAATAATACAGAATTATTCATTATATACAAAAAAGCCTCCCCAGAATTTTTGTCATTAGCAGAATATTTCGGTTTCTTTAATTACTTCCATTAGAGTAATTTGTTCATTTTATTAACACCAGATGCAATAACACAATGCTAAAAATAAACATGCATTATACAACAAATTTATATTTTTCAAAAAATGTTCATTACAATTAGTGAATGCACATGTCACTCTTCCCCCCCACCTTCAGTGAATTATTGTTTGAAACAAAGGGAAGGAAGGAGAAACCAGACTTAATGCTATTCAGCACCAGTAGAAAGTCAATAGACCTTTAACATTCCTGTATATCAAAAACATTTAATCTGTATCACTAAACAGGTAAAGTTTACAATATTGTCCCATTTGAAGATGTAATGACTTATATTTACAATACTTCGTAGTCAATAAAACATTTTAACAGCATTTAAAAATTGTTTAAATTCATAAAAGTATTGCAGAAATTTATAACATTTACTTATTTTATGTACATACAAGGAAGTCCATGTAAAACTGTCCACGTTCATCTGAAGAACTGACAGAGTAAGGAGCAATTTTAATACAGTTTGCAAAACCCCAATTATTTGAAGGCAGCTATCATTAAACATTCAAAAATCCTTAGTTGCCATTTGCTTCTGAAAACTAAAGTTCCAGTAATAAAATTGAGTATGTAAACTAACATGTTTTTGAGATCAGTAGAAAATATATTCCCACAGGCCTAACATACTTATCAATGATGATAATGATTTTGTAGAAAACTGTTAAGCTGTAGTGATACCTGAACAGACAACTCAGTAATGGTCTTTGCGATACCCGCAGATAGAGTCATATCCAGTATTTTAGCAGCTCATTGGGTTTCCAGTTAAACTTCCTACAGTGCTAAAATACCACAACTGAACATGTAAGACCTTATTAGAATTTTAAAATCCAATTTATTTTGGCTTCTAAAGCCTCTTGTAAAATGTAGCCAAGTAACAGTGAATTCTGTCGCCTAAGAGCCAATAATAAACCAACCAAAAGTACGCACTGTGCTTTAATGTCCAAATAATTAGGTACCCAAAATTAAGAAAAATAGAAAAGTAAAAGAACAAAATAAAAAAATATTGCACAGCCACATTACCTAGAAAGTAAAGTTGATGTTAAAAAGCCCTAAGTGTGGATGATATAAATTATCTTCCATATAAAAAGTATAAATATCTCTTAAAATACAGCTGCAGCTATACTTCAATACCACACATTATTTGATTCATCTGTTAATGAGGTAATAACCAAGTCTCTTACAATGCTCTTCTCTACTGAAAATATTTTAGGGCAGCAACAAGAAAGAATTTTTCTAAAAATATTTCTGAATCAAGAACAGCAATGTGTGCAGCTCTCCCAATGAGAGAATCCGCTGTGTTGGGTAATGCATTAATTACATTATAACGAACCAAATTACATTCCTTATTTTGAAGAACTGGCAGAAGCAGGTTCTGGATCATTTCAGCATAAATCGGTCCTGTAGAGGAAAAGAAAAGTTGTACTGTGTGAGTCACCAGAAACAAATGCAGTTCTTTGACCTTGAAGTCAAGAATACAGTGCAGAATAAGAGAGAAAATAACACGTGTTATGCTGTTGTTCTGTTAAAGCAGAATATACACCCAAATTTTCCACCCAAATGTTGGAAAAGTAATTTTAAGCTATGCATGTTATTTGTTCATTTAGTTAGAACATGCTTGTGGGTATTTATTAATTACACTATGTAAAAGGTATTTATTTGTCGATATATAATGCTACAATGCAATTGTGCTAGGATGTCTCAACAGTAAAGGCAACAACTAACCATCACTGGAAATGGGAAATCCTTTTCTTTCAGAGCTGGTATTAAACCTCAACTAAATACAGCCCACACGCTTTATGCTGCAACTTGATGTGCTCAAAAATCACAGCCATTATTTGTCCTCCCAATTCATGGAGTAACACATCAGGGGCTGTGTTCATCCCACCTGATTTTTAGCAAAGTCTATAAGCTAGAAATTTATGCAGTCTCATCTCCTTCAGCATACAACAGAACAGGGCAGATCCAGAAAGCAATTCAGCTCCCACTTGGATTTTCTCTCTCCATTATTACAGAGTAAGCCCAGAGTGTCTAAACGCATAATAGAGGTACCTCAGTTAAGCATCCAAAATTAAATGGGATGAATATGAGACCTATGAGGTTTAACCTGAGTGGTCTGTTTATTTTGCAGGATATTTATTACCTGATTGTTTATCCTTTAAAGCTGTTTTACACATCTCAATTCGAGCGGAGTGATAAGGAACGTAACGATCCTGCAGAGATCCTACTAACACAATGTTTTTGAAGTAATGAAGGCCTACAGGAAAAGAGAAGATATCTATTATACCTAATTTCCTGACAATTACTACAGCATAATTAAACATTTTACAGCTGAAATTTGGCACCAATTTATTACAAGACCTTGCACAAAACCACAGAAAAATCAATTACAATAGGTAGAGCTACAGAATAACAAGATGTTGGGTACCAGCCTTTCCTATGTCCACATTTTAATACATATGGGTGTGACCCAACTGGAATGGCAGAAGGGAGTAAAGCCTCCACATTGCTTAAAAAACCCTAAAGACGGATGGTGCCCTGTCTTCACTGATGTTTCAGTCAACAGTATACCTGCATCAGGATTAATGCCTAGAATCAACAAGTACACGATATCGCCCACCTAGTGTGAGTGTCTCTGGTAGGCACTGCCTCACTGTTAGGTCTGGCCAGCTCAAGCACAGCTGCGGTCTCCACCCAACACAACTTCCCAGATACAATTAAGCCTTTATAATTAAACACTGACTTCCTACTTCTTGAAGATGCACTCCAATGGTAAGATGATGCAGTGGTAGGAAGCCCCAGTAATGATGGGGTTACAGTCCTTAAAACATTTAACTTAGGTTTTCTCTAAAGAGCTTCAGCAGATTTCTGGTGCTGCCCATCTGCTTTAGACTAAATCCAATGGAGCATTTTAGGAAAACAAGTTGCCTTTGCCTTAGAGCAGCCCCTTCTAAATATCATAGCCATCTACAGTTAAATACAAAGGCAACTATTAGGCAAAACCAGAAAATGCTCCAACAGTTTAGGCCCATTTAAAGATAAGTTGTACTGAAAAGCAGCATGACTGGCTCTCTGGGAATCTCCTACATGTTAAGTGTTTACATATTACCATTGGTAGATTTGATCCAGCTCTATCTGCACTGGTGCTAATGAGTTTTGCACTGATGCTGTTAGCCTGACTTTTTAATTTCTGGAGTATAATGATCAAATCCTGTAACTGTTAGTTTTTAATTTACAAAATGTACTTTGTCCATTCTGAGAATTACTGAAAGACTGCAAATTAAGTAATTTTACAAAGGATTTACTGGAATGTGCAGCAAACATTTTCTGTGTCAACCTCCACAAATCAAACTTTTCGTTCAGTAAAAAAAGAGATCTGATTGTACAGATCTGAAATAATTCAGTATCTGCTTTTTAGAAGCTATACTGTCAGGACAAAGCTCTGTATTCTAGATTCCCTGTTCTGTTCAGGTTAAATATACATTAAGTATTAAAGCCTACCTGTTCCTGAAGCTGTCGATACAGCCCCAAGTGAAAAATACTTCCTTTCTTTCATTGGCTGCTTCCTAATTTTCAATATTATGTACACTCCATGTGATTAAGGCTGCATCTCCAAACCAAGTCAGTTACAAAAAAATGCTGAACAACTTCAGCATGCAAAAAAGTAAATGTACGTTCCCAAATTTCACAGAAAATTGAAAAAATAATTTAAAAAAATTAAAAAAAAATCTGTAAATCTATAAGAACATACAGGAAGTCAAATCAGATCCTGATTCCAGTCCTCTTCAAATAGAAACTCTCTACGGATTGTTTTCTTTGCCTGTGCCCACTGAAAAACAATCCTGTCTCAAAAGATCAACTAAATCACTGGAGTCTTCCTTGACATCTGATGAAAAATGACTGCAGCAAATCTTATATGATCATGCAGATGCCAGTTGCAAAACTTTGTACTGAGCTGAAAAGAATGCATGTGGAATAAATCAAGGATAGGAATTCTCTGCAGGCTAATCTCTAATAGTTTTGGAAATTCCCTGGGAGTCTATCTGTCTTGATTAAGTTTTTTGATATGCTCCTTCCCTAGAGAAATATCCATCAGCATTCATGTAAAAGGTACAATGAAGCAGACTGCCTAGATCTTTTCATCAACCTAAAGAAGGAAGAGATATCCTGGGGAATCTTTAGAGGATAGTCTTTTATCAGTCTACATCAGTCAACATTTAAATAAACTCTCTTCATCCTCACATGTCATATAATACAAGTAAAAAAAATCCAGACCCCAAAACATGCTTAGGACATCACAGTCTAATAAATTACATGCCCCTTTTTGGTCACAGTGACTCATTTTTATGCTTTATATTCTGGTTCATAAAAATAGTATCTTGGGCTTCCCTTCATTTTAGGCATGATAAATAGCAGCCATCTTTCATTACAAAGCAATGTTTGAGGGGACTCTTCAGTAGGAGCAAGGAAGGCACACAGGGTATTTCATAAGCCTGAGTTTTACTGTTTTAACTATTTTTGTGTGCTTTTTCTTTGGACAGCTCTTTGTGCCTATTTTAAATTAAAAAAAAAAAAGTGAAGTCTTACAACTTGACGTTGTTTATTCTGACATGGTTCGTGTGATATATATATAGATCACATATGGCTATAGGCATAGGAAAGAGGAGTCAAATGGTGCGTAGAAATGCACAGAGCCTAGCAACCCCTTGGATTTCTACAGTATAAGACATCTCAAACCATTTGTCAATCAGAAGGAACTGCATGACATTCAACAGCACCCTTTCTGCTCTCCAGGCAGGCTATGGGACTACACAGGACACAGGCACAGAGTGAGCTCTAATAGGAAAGACTGCAGTGCTAAACTGTGCCTAAATTAAAGTGCACTTGTGGACAAAGAAAACAATTTATCACAGTCTTTCATTTATGTAGCAGTAAAAACTGGCCCACCAGTCACCTTTATACATTGTTCTTTCAGTTACTTCAGGAATAAATTTTAAACAAGAATACAGCTCAGTTAGTTTATATGATCCACATCTTTATCTTGCCACACCACACATAATACAAGAACTGTCGTGTATACTGTAAACATTAAAAAAACCCCACCTGAACAGAAAATGATTCTAAGCAATTAATAACCCTTTTTTTTTTCTTGTACTGAAAATATTCGGCTGCTGAATTGAAAAACCTACCCCAAAATATAATTAGGCCAACATTTCCAGATTGTTATAGCTAGGCAAAAATGCTGGAGGATTAAAACCTAATTCTATCAGAACAAAATACATTTGAACTCATCACATCATCTACTGAACAGATCACACATTTTTGCAGAGTACTGTAAAAAACACTGAGTCTGGCATTAACTAGAAAACACTGACTAAGTTTTTCAACAGGATTTGAGATAGCTTGGAAAAAACCAATCCAAGTGAAAGATCACTGATGAAATAACAAACTTTGTCCCACATAACAAAATGTTCTTTCCTGTAGTAATGAACCTTTAGGCTTTCCAAATTTTTGTGATGATCCTTATCACCTAATGGAACTTCAATCTCAGTCAAAGTGAATTTATGCACACATGGAGACCACAATTTCTGTCATTTAACCAGAGTGCCATTCATGTCTATCAGTGAATTAATCATGACTGAATTAATGTTATCTATAAATTCATTAACAACTTTTCCAAAAAGTATGCCAATTGAAAAAAATCTCTATGAAACAGCAGGGACAGAGACCTGGTAGCTCATAGCTAACACCACCTATGGAGGAATAAAATTTTATATATGTTCAGGCACCAGAATCAGATGTTAAGTCTGCCCTCTGGCTATAGCCAATATCCAAGTAGGAAATGGGAGATGGAGTCGCTTGTACAATGGGCTGCTGATATTCTCTGAGACTTGTATGACTAAAAGGATGACAAAATTCCATACCACTGCCCTTTAACTAATTCAAAACAAGGCTTCAGTTATTTGCCGTGGGTTATATTCTCTGTGGATACCACAGAGTTCTTGAGCATAATAAAATCAAACTTACTTAGGATAAGCTTAAAAAAAAAAAAAAAAAGTAAACTAAAGTAACCTGCCATTTTCCTTAGGAATATACTAATCATAGAATCATAGCATAGAGTAATTGCTGTTGGAAGGGATGTTTGGAGATCATCTGATCCCACCCACTTACTCAACTCTGATGTTAGATCAGATAGCCCAGGGTCATACCTGGTTGCTTTGACTTGAAGGAAAGGTCTTGTTTTTGTCAAGGCACACCACTCCCAATATTTCTACAGTTCTGTCCAGCTGCATACTTGTTTGGAAATAGGAATCTGGAGGCTTTGCTAAAAATGCTATCTGGAAATAGGAAATTTTAAAATTATAGCCCGGAAGGCAGCCATCTCCTGCAGCTCGTCTTCCATACTGCTTTGTGAAGTTAACACACAGCTAGAATTGTGCCCCAAAAATTCAAGCATTGAGATCCTGAGTCAACTGAGGTCTCAGATTAAGATGCCACACTACAGATGCAAGGAAGCTCAGACTTTCAGCTGCAGTCCAATAAGAAGATGATTAAGGAGTTAGATTTACATTAAGAGTTTCATTTCAGCTCAAACTCTGCCTTGAAGATTTTACTTTAAAGAACTTGGCTCCAGACACCATAAAATGTACCAGACTCTCCCAGCATTGTTGGAATAGAGTTTCTGAAGGCTGGGAAGTCCTTCCTCTTAGCAGAACTGATGAGGTTAGTCTCCATGCCATCCTACCAATAGGGATGCTATTTCAATTCTAGTCTCATCCTCATCATGAGTTACAAACAGACGCTCCCTCAAGTCAAGAGCCAAAATGCTTTTTCTCTCCATAAAGCCAAACAGCACTAAGTAAGCTAAGCTGACACCCTGTACACAATAGATATATCAAAGAAGAAAACATGTCAGCCATGGTTATTCACTGCTGATCTGTTGTTAACATGGACATAACAACCACAACAAACCGTCTTTTCCTCCTTTCAGAGACTAGGAAAACACACGTTTTTGAAGAGGGGAGATAAGGCAATAAACAAAGCACATCAGAATTCTACTAATCAAGACCTAGGGAAGGACTAAGACATATGAATCTAAGCCTACCTGTGTAACTACAAAAACATCCTGGAAGAGATTACAGCTATACAGTCACATCTGTGAACTCTGTGGCATAGAAGGAACAGAACTGTACAGCAAACCCTTTGGTATTAAGAATCCCTCATCCATCATAATGCCCATTTTCAGCACAGTTTACTTTGGACTAGCTCTAGTCTAGTCCTGTGGCTGCAACGTGCATTGGCTGCCAAAGCCGATTCATTGTGCTCCGAAGTAAACAGGGATCATGAATAGATTGGCTTCTGAATGCATTCCTGAGTGCTAATGTGGGCATATTCCACAGCTGAGAAATGGTACTTAAAAAAAGTTCAGAAATAAAGCTGAGGTACAAAAACTGCAGGTCCAAAGTCTGTTGCAGGAAGCACTCCCACCAGTGAGTGAAAAATTCATAACTGGGACAGAACACAATATTTAGAGGTTCGATTTACAGGAGACAGCCTCATCAGGCCATGCTTTTAACACCCATTATTATTCATTATAGGAGAACATGCTCTATCCAAAGTTTTGGAGTTAGTCTACTTGCCAAGACCTTAACTGCAAAAGAGCAATCCATATCAAATTGGGATCTACTTCCAGCAACTTCACTTTATGTTGTTTCAGGTGACTGACAGGCTCACGTTTCAGCAGGCAAAGAACAGCTGATGGAACTGGGCTCTGTTTTTAGTACTTGTACTCACCGGTGTGTTGGCACTCTAAACAAGGTATTCACACCCAAAAGTCTTGTCTGAACACAAGATAAAGCCAAAAATTACATCAATGACATTTTTCTTAGATGACCTGAATATCAATATAAGACAGGGTCTCTGAACCCATAAAAAATGACCATCTGAATACCATGAACAAGAAAGTGTAGGTTTCTTGGGTAGCAATGGCTACAAGAACTTAGAGTGTATTTCCTACGACTCCCTGGAATCTGATTATTTTTAGGACAAATATAAGTAAATACAATATTCTAACTGAAGAGTAAAAAAAAAAAAATACAAAAAAGAAGAGGTTCTCTTGTTTCCCTTGCACATATCAAAGCAAATTAAGAGAAGCTGGGAGAAGTGCTTGAGACAGTGCACAAGTTACAGCTGAAAGCATCTTTAGTTTCACTGGAGCTACTGTCTTTCTGCTTCTGCAGACAACTGCAATGTGCTCCAACTGCAGTCTGTTATCATTTGAATGCACTGATCAAATGCATATCCTTCCTTAATCTCTTAAAAGAAAAAAAAAAAACAAACAACCAACCTGGCTCTTTATTATTCTGGTGATGTGGCAAGAAATGAGTTGCCATTTCATAAACTAGAGGATTTTTACACTGGATGCTAGAAAGCGAACACAAAAAGCAGTTCTCACTTGTAGAAAATATTTAAGCATAACCAATAGATTAAGTGCAAACATAAATCAGGAGCTGTGCAAACTCCAGAACTTGTCCCTGAATCCCTGCATCATGCTATGCTGCACAGTGCACTAGTTTCAAATACTACTAAACTCATTCCCAGTTATTCCAGACCCAGATAGATCTATATAGTTACCATTATCTATGTTTTATGGCAAATACCAACTGTTCAGTTACAAAAAGTGCTCATTTCCACTAAGTGGATAGACTGCATCAATGTCTAAAAGCCAAGCAATGAGAAAATACAGGGCTATGCATTTCTTCTTTTTGTGTCTAAAAATCATCTCCTTATAAAGTATATTTAAAAAAAAACCCCTCTCATTTTTGTTGAATCCATAATACTACAACATGAAACACTATTTACACATAATGCAGAAATATTCATGGAGTTTTTAATCTATGCAACTACAATTGTGTTTGTATTGATCACACGTCCCCAGAGCTGGCAGCCTGGTGTAACTTCTTGTCACCATATGAAATCAACAATCATTTCTAAGACCCACAGAAATTACCATATAGATTGTGGCTGTCGAAGACATGACAAGCAGACTTCAAGGAGATTACAGCCAAAGAAAGTAATTCTAAATATTATCACTTTGAAGAAACAACATCAGAGAACTAAATTTTTCACTAGGTTAAAGACAGCATAAATAACTCAATTGTCAACATAGAGTGAGCAGTGCTTAAAGTAACTTAAAATTCAAGAAACAGCATAAACTTCAACTATCTTAATTTTGAATAAATAAATCCTATTACCTCTTGTTCCTTATAAGTAAATATGGTCAGATTTGGCTCTTTATCAGCAATTACCAATTATGATAATGTTAAGAGATAAAATAGCTCTAACTTACAAGAATTCTAAATGGTCAATTCAAGAAAGAAAATGTCCTGATTTTTTTTTTTAAATCCAATCAGTAATAGCAATTATTTAAGTCTCAATTTCTTTCCACTACCAGCTATTATTAGCCTCTGAAATAAAGATTTATTTTCATAAGGTAACCTATTACATGGCCTGAAAAACTCACAACACTTAGAATTGAAGATAATATATAATCATAGAATTGTTAAGGTCCATTAAGATCATTAAGTCCAACCTTCTATCCAACACCTCCATGACCACTAGACCTTGTGGTGGGCTTTTTAAGGTTACTTTAATGAGTTAACTTTTTAATGTCAGTCTTTTTGCTTTAACAAACTTGATAGCTGGGCAATGAAAGAGTTGCACTTGACTTAAAAAATCTACAACTGTAACAATCTATTAAGCATAAAAGCAAAACTATCTGACAGGCAAACCACATGTAATGCTATAGAAAAACAGAGACTTAAAAAAGCAGACATTTGGTTAACCGTCATTACCACTTGTCATATGCTACAATTTATTCAATGAATCATTTCAAAAGGCATTTACAATTTTAAGAATCAATTCCTATTTATACATTGGAAATGGATAAAGAGAATTGTTAAAATAAGTTATCTGCCATTATGCTTTGACAAACTGAAATGTTCCCAGAGATCAGTTCCTAATGAGAGCTAACTGTATCTCCAGTACCAGAGCTGAGGAAATTCTGAGAACAAAACTCTTACCTGGATATACTGAAAGAACAATCCAATGAACCCAGATACTGACAACATTAATGACAACAACTTTGTAGTGCAAGTTTTGCCACTTAGATGAATCACTATTCCAGCATTTAGTTATATCTATCAGGTACAACTTAACATCAATTTACACCAAGATTCCTGGCAAACAGCAAACTCAAGTTGGTACCAACTATTTTAAAAACGAACAAACAAAAAAAAATCTGATCATGACTAATGATAATGAGCATCTACTGCTTGAGCCATGAACCATGTATACAACACACCTTCTGCTTTTATCTCATAACTGGATGACTATCATTTGCTCCTATCAATGCACAAATAGCAGCACTGTAACAACTGTAACTTTTAGGAAAACTTGTTTGTTTCTCACTGGCTGCTTTAAAAAAAAATCTGTCAAAAGAGCTTTAGAGTAGAGGAAACGTGGTTAGAGAACTTAAAGAAACCAAAAAGAGCAAGTTCTGGGTAACTTCCTTTCAACAAGTAATGACAGATTAAATTACACTGTACAAAGAAAGAGCTGCATGATACAGATGGGAGGGATTTTTCACAGCATACTTAGAATTTTTTTCAGTTTTGTTTTCTCAGTTGTGAAGGTCCTTTGAAAGTCTTGAACTATTAACTTTTAAGTGAGAACTTTTATGCTCGTAAGGCTCCCAATTCTTTTTGCAGCATCACATACAAAATCTGCTCCTCCTGATAGGAGCGTTGCTGTAAGCCCTGAGCATTAAAGCTTTAAAACTCCTTCCAGAACAGATTCTTTTGAGAAAGATCTCTGGGAGAGAAAGAGTCCAAGAATTATGTGAGTGGCAGAGAAGCTAACTGGTGCTGCTTCTGACTATGAGAATCAAGAGCCTGAGGTGATGTCCAGCCATTTAGTCTAACCTGGCCCCAAACTTGGGAGGAAAAAGTAAGATCAGTTAAAAATGTTTGTTATAGATCCTTCTAGATGTGGTGTTGTGATAAGCAGCACTGAAAAGAAGTTATCAGAAATATGTTCATGACCACAAAGTTTCTGGTGTTAACTGGTACTGCTCCAGGATTCAGAACAGAGAACAGATATGAGAAAAAAATCTCTTGTTTCTGAATGGTGCTAAGCATTAGTACTTACTGGAGCTTCTTTTAAAGGGTAGAAAAGGAGATGTTCAACTGCACTTTCACCTGCAATGATTGACAGAAAGTAGGAATTTCATCCATCTTGGGTTTAAGCAAAAAGATGTGTTTAACAGGTATGTTGTCTGGCAAATTTGAGAATTACAGCCACAAGCTACCATACAACAATGTGGCTGAGATCTAGATCTTCAAAACATCACCTGCTGGACCCACAGCCATTTTTAGGGATGATCTGAAAGCCTACTAGACCATAGCAAAAATGAAATAGCAGCACGTTTTTCTGCTTTAGGGATTTTCCTAGCTGCAAAGTCAGCATCTGAAGAAGACACTGCATTAAGCAGCAACAGAAGTTTCTGCACCTTATCGGATTAAAAAAATCAACAGAAGTTGCAAAATCAGGATTATACTCCTCAACAGTGTTCTCAATCTCTTTCATGTAGCCTAGGGTAAAATTTCTGGAAACACCAATGTTTAGAATCCCTATAGAGAACAGTGCAAATTCTCTGGATCAAAAATCTCAAAAGAGAATCTGTACAGCTAGGGGAATCCCAAACTCCTCTCATCTGGTGTTTGAGAGTCAAGCACAGCCAATACTGCATGCCCACTGAACGGACAAAGAGACGGCAGGACAGAAGCATGCCGTGTACTGATATCAACAGTTAAAGACACCAGCAGTGTACATACAGTATATCAACTCATCCCTCAAAGGAAAACTTTCTTCCTTTTCTTTTAGGGAAGTGTAAAGCCTGCCTTCTTTTCTCCTTAAATAAAATTATTGAACTTTTACATCTCCTTCTCCCCTCACCTTGCCTTCTCCCTCTCTCCAAGCTCAATGAAGGATGTGGAGACAAGATGGTGTATGAGGCTGTGGCCCAAGGCACAGATCTTTCCATCTCTTCAGTAAGAAGGTAGAAAGAGGAAACTGAGCCCTAAGACTTTTAGGGTCCTTTTCCAGTTCATGAGGAACAAAGACTGAAACACATGATGCGACCCTTAAGACAACGCTATCCAGGTCTTTTAAAAAGCATGTCATATAGAGGTCTGTGATAAGAAAATATGTCATATTTTTAGAATAGAGAACAATACTCAAATAACAGTGCCTCTAGTCATGTTGAGATACAGACACATAAACCCAAGGTACATCAAACTCTTTAAAGCCAACTGATTAATTAATGTGATTATAACAAAGGTCCCATAATTTTACCCAGCATCCAGTGTGTAACTTCTCAGAAGCTCTTAACTTCTGTTTAGGATCAAGCATGTATTTTCAAAAGACTTCAAAGCTAGATTGAGAGCACTTCCGTTGATGGTGGTCCTGTTGTTCCAATAATTTTTAACTTCACAGTTCAGCTTTAAATACCAGTTCAGCCTTAAATATTACCTTAACAGCAACAAAATCACTTCGTGATAGTAGATCTTGAACAGAAGGGGGGGGAAAATATGAAATTTTTCTAAAATCAGCTTCTGATCAATATTCTTATCTTATCCATAATTTGTCTTCTTGTTCCTTATTCTTTTCTGCTTCTTCCAAGTCCTTTAAGTTTTGTATTGAAACATCTCAAGAGCTAGATATCACCCTTTTCCTGCCTATATCATTTTACTGCTTTGCCCTCAATGAAAGTTCAGCTGTGATAACAAACATTTTAATGGAGAAATGTGCCTGGATTTTTCACAAAACATCATGAGCATCTCTGGCTCCACAACTGCTTGGCTGACACACATTTAGAAATACCTGTCAGATGAATCCTCAATAACTTTAAAATGCTTAGTGGAAACTACCCCCCAGACGGCACATTATCCACTGGCACAACTGGTTCTTGGCCAACTGCTGAATTAAGAATATTCAATCCAAAGAAAACTGCATTCATTATATCATATGAATAATCTAATCTGGTTTTTTTAGCTATTATGCTAAATACAACTTCTCCTTTCTTTATCAAAATGAGTTTCTCTTTTCCATGACCATTTTAATGAGGTAATAAAAGACTAGTTAGCAAAAACTTTAAAGCAGAACTTTAGATATATAGAATACACAAGACAGATACAGATACTCCTACATTAATGTATAGGTACTTGACTTATCCCACTGAAATCACTAGGTTCAGGGGCTCAAGAGGAAACTGATATAGATATATCTCTCTTGATCACTATAGTGGCTGCACTCGGAAATTCAGCTTATTAATTAGGAAGGAAAGTCTCAAAATAATAGTGTTGTTCTGCAACAAAAATGGTTCCCTGTTTCTTTTGCTTGAATATGGGACTAAAGCCAAAGTAACTCTTAAATAAACTGAATCGGGAGCTTGTTGGAAAAATTGGGGGTTTTTTTAGGTTTCCTATTCACATTTTTTGGGTTTTTTAGGTCTCCAACTCACATTTATATACGGTGGCCTTTAAAAGATAGTAAGTATTAACAAAGCTTACCTGCTTTTTTACTAAGTTTGTATAAGAATGTTTGTCTTGGATCCGAATGGTCTCGACATGTCAACTGCAACAAAGAACCAGACTTCTTCCATTTCTGCATAAACCACAGTCCTGTATTGTTAGGTATAACATGAGTATAGATCCACAATAAAATATGAAAAGTATTTAAACATAAGTAAAATATGTAAAGTTCATGTAATTTCAGCCTCTCAGATGTTCGTTTTATTTTTCACGTCAGCATTGGTAAGAACATTTTAAGTTTTTGTTCATTATCCTTTCCTGTCTCTGCATAAAAAAGCACGAAGGCCATTATTTCTACTAATGCATATGGCTGCCTACAAAAAATAACTAGACTTGCAAAAAGAGAAAATACATTAATAAGTTCACCATAAGGCAATATACAAACTATTTCAATAATTTTCAGAATATTAGAACATTTTGATGTTTAGTGCTCCATATTTGAACATGAAGCATTACTTCTCATATTTCTAAAAATAAGTTTGTAGAACCATTGAATTCATTAAATAGAACTTGAAAAAAGGAAGTAGAATTTTCACAGAGAAACACCATAGTATAACATTTTGTATGATGCTGGTCAGTGAGCCAGCTGGCTAACTGGCTTTTCAGAAAATATTACCTCCCTCACCAAGACAAAGAAAAGCAGGCAACCAAGCCGCTGTAAGCCTCAAGAGTGTCTTTATGTGTTGATTCGACTCTCAAAAAATGTTATCTTTTAAATATTGGCAGCTATTAACCTATTCATACAGTACAGTCATTTAGGCTTCAATACCCATTACTTATAATTATCTTGGTATTTTCCAAAATCTTAAGAGTTTGAAATTCCAGAATTTTTTTTCAGTGAATATATTCTGGATTATACTTTGACAGCTTTAACCTTAGTTAACTGAAAGTCACTGCTGGCGATTAGACAAACAAACAGCCCTGCCTCTTTGTGTCCTGGAAAACCACCACCTTTCTAAAAGGAAAGTAATGCTAACACTTCAGGGTGATTTGGTTAAGATTCAGTTACGGATTAAAATATCTGCAGGAAGCTGTCCACAGATACACGTCAGTTAAATGCCCTGTAAGTGCTCACAGTGAATTACAGCGTACATCTTAATCCTAAAGCGAACCTCACTGGTAGTGTGTTGAGGGCTATAAATGGTACCATTTCAACAAAACTCAAAGAGCTCTCATGTTCCCCTTTCTTCCATTAACTCCAACAATAACTCCAGTTAGCCACTGATTCCTGTCCACTTTTCTTTTAAGCTCAACACGAGTTAATTTTTTTCCTCCTTATTTTTCTATGAAACAGAATAATACAACAATCAATAAACTGGCACTAAACAAAATAATTAATGATTTTTAGAGTGTTTATAAAGAGTTTAATGAACATGTTTCTATTTAGTGAAATAAGCGTTACTCATATTGGGTCTGGGCTCTCCGAGGTAGGTGGTAATCTCAGAATCAAGTTTTCGTTTAAAGATTTGATGCTACCTGAAAATATTTTCTAACATTTATTTCAGAAGTGAGCAGTTTCTACAAGTTCTCCTACAACTACATTTAATTTTTAGAAAAACAGACATTCATAAGGTACAAAAACATCTGCCGAATCACACTGCAGGTTGTAAGATGTTTTTGAGAGAGAGAAGAGACTACCAATTCAGAATTATTTTAATGCATCTTACCTACTTGTTTTGCAGATTAAGTATATTAAAATTCAGTTCATAATAAATGGAGGTCAACACATTAGAAGTGGAGTTTGTTTATGGTGTAATAGAAAACCTGAACCAAATATACTGGAAAATGCTTATCTCAACCATCTCTTCCACATCCTTCTGTTGATACTTTATTTTTATAACCCTTCTCTCATGATAGTGAAATGTGCACTTTCTCATCATCAAAGTAAGGCCACAGTTTCATGTGGGATGCACATTTCTAAGTGTATTTCAAGGACAAAATCTCCCCTAAACTTATACTACCAACAATAATACTTTACCTGTATTAACAAGAGCACTGCTGTTGTAGAGCGTACCAAGGTGTGGGCCAGACAGTGACAGGAAGGTATGAAGTTTGCTGAGGTAATATTTAAATCGAGGTCTTGTGAGCACTGAACGGATTATTAAATTACCCAGTGAGTGTCCAATAAAGCTGTTTAAAAAGAAAAAAAACAGTAAAACATAGAATTTTATGATTTTTTTTTGTAAAGAGAGAAAAATAAAATTGGTGTCATAAAATGATGGAAGAGCATAGGAAAGAAAATAATGAAAAGGTTCCATTGAAATGCCTGTACTTTAGGTGACACAGAAAACATAGCTTGTCCATACCTCCCAAGCTGCACAAATTCGTTACAGACATGTTCTGAGCTCCTCCAGAATTATTTTATACATCATTTTTGAAAAGCTAGTGAAAACAAACTATCCTTCCACCAACACCTCTCACCCAAACCCAAGATTATTTCTGGGTTTATTTCTCTTAGCACCAAGTATTCAGAAAATATTTTATGAGCTGTGCATGACTGAACATGTCACTACTTTGGTATGTGATGGCATTCAGTATGATAAATGTGTGAGAGTTACTGAAACAATCTAGACATACCCTAAAACTAATCCTATAAAGGGGAAAACCAATATGGAACTGATTCTCATTATTTTAAAAAAGAAGCAACATCTAAAATCTGCTTAGCAGTTGGACCAACATAAGTGATTATCATCTTGAGCAAGGCAACTGAAGAATATCAGGAGAATAGTATGTTTAGTTGTTTCCCTGGCTAAGTAAGCTAGGAGAAAGAAGGATGGGGCTCTTTAGCTTCATGTACCTAAGAATAATTATTACTTAATCCAAGGTGACTACTGTTGTATCCACAAGTCTGTATAAAGCATTTCTTTAGAAGGGACATTACAAAGTATAGCAATTCTAGTTACTATGCCGTGATGGTTAGAGACCCCTGCTGAGGTAAAGGCCACACCAGCCTAAGCACTGACCTAAAGCGGATACGGCAGAGACAAGACTCAGAAAATTTGTAGGAAAAAGTTCCTTCCTGTTTTACAAGTGTAATCTCAAGAAATGGATAGAACAGACAACCATCCAAAAATATAGAGCAGATCTTTTGTGGCTGGATCATCTATGTGCGACAACACCACACCCATAAGATCATCATTCCCATTTGCTCTGTATCACTACATTTGTCAACTAAAATAGCTGAAACAAAGTTACCAGTAATATCCTTGCAAAATGCAGCGCTAAAAAATTACTTGACTGTTTAATTCCTTCCCAGCCAAGAATTATTGACTCTGAAAACTTGAGTTTAAAGCTAAAAGAAAAAAATGAAAACATTAACTTATAGAATGGCAGAACAACCCCTGAACTCCTAAAATCTTAAGATTATACATTTCTGTCAGAATAGGCCATTTGTTCTTTACCAATACACAGTTTAAGCATATATGTACATTCTTCCCATTCCCTTTAACTACTAGATTTGCAAAATTGCTGAAATTCTTTGCTGCAGCTTGCTACGTTTGCCTAAGTAATTTAGAAATTAAAGATACGTATCCTCTGTGCTGTCACCATAACAGCACTGCATTTGCAAAACAAAATACTGAGTTGCTGACTCTCTTGAATACTAACATTTAAAACTCTTCTCTCAGAGTACCTCGTAAAGTCCACACAAGAAAAACAAAACTGTAGACTTCTTTAGGAACAAGAAAATGGCCAGAGAAATGGAGTTTATCCTGAAGATGATCTGCATGACATAACTGCTCTTCAGTGAAAGAGATTATTTTCTAAAGAAGATCTGAACGTAAGCAGAGATGTTTCCTTGACAGTTCTGACAGTTCACCCACTATTTACTAACTGTCATAAAGGGATGAGAAACACTTACATTGTCCTGTAACAAAGGACAACTTCATTACTGGAAAAAAGGAGTGATCCATCAATCAATCATGTAATACTCAAGAATGTGGGCATACCTGAACCAAAACTTTGGAAACATGAATGATCCATTTGAGGAAAATAAAAGTGCTCACAATTAGCTATGTGAACGTATCTCAAAGATTAGAGATTTGTTCTTAGTTTGGAAAGATTAAGAAAAATAACAAAGCTTACAGAAATAAACTGTGTTCAAATTCAGATGTTTAGGTGAACATGTAATAAGCCTTTATTTTCTAATAGAGAAAAGTTTACGGATTTGCTCAAATCAAAAAGGAAAGGAGAGGAAAAGGAAAACCCTTCAGAAAGGGTTTTGAAAGCATAAGACAAAATCATAACCCATCCTACTCATTGTTTTAGATACCTGCAACTGTGGGATGCTCTGCAAAACCAACCCATTTCTGAACAGTAGGTGGCAATATTACCATCTTTTGAATACAAGGTATCATTAAGACACTGAAGTAACAGAATTATACTGCAGTATTTAGGTATGTTTTATGGCACAAGCCTACCTATTCAGTTCCTACAGGAAAATTAAACATAGTAAAACCTCATTATTTTGTGCTACCAAATAAAAAACTTCTGTCCAACTATAAAAATTCAAGGAAAAAAAAAAATCCAGCAAAAAGGTGCTGAAACAAAGAATGGATGTTTTAATACACGCATGGCATTAAAAATTGCTTTCTTTTTTTTGTGAGTCAGTGTTACTTCAGGAAGAGGATAACAAGCTGAATAATCCAACTAAGCTTAAAGCTTAAGATCTTACATGAGGAAAACAGTTTCTGAAACTCCACTCTAAAACCATGTGGATTATTTCCTAGCTATGTCAAGACTTGGAAAGGCTTCCATCCTCACGGATACTCAGACCTTGAATGACTATGATTGAGCAATGAATTGCTTGAGAGTTGCATTAACTTTGAAGGTGGCACTGCTATGAGTGGGTAACCAGTCCAGATGACCTCCAGGGGTCCCCTCAACCTAAACTATTCTGTAATTCTTTACCAAGTAGTTATTTTATAGGACAAATTGCTGTTGGTTCAAATGAAGCTTCCAGTTCATGCTTGCTATGCACTTGTAGTGAATACTATGGTTTTGTTCAGAGATCAACGTACATGGTGGGTAGCATACTGGTGTAGTAACTGGTATTAGCTTTGGCAGTACCAAAAATATTATTGGTTCACTGAAGTTGACACTCTAGTATGGCTCTGGGTTCTAATCGGACAGGAAGTGCCTTTTCTTACCTCAGTCCAAGAAATGTAGCACAATAAATAGCACTTTGCCATTAGCTGAAGGCATTGACCTGACAGGACAGAATCTCAGAACCTCTCTTCACCTGTCTTGGCCTGAGCTCATTTGAGTTTGTTTGAGCTGTGACAACAATCAGGCCTAAAGCTGTTTTAGTTTCACTATAGCTGCTATTAATAACAAGTAGTTACTCTGTGTGGCCTGAGCTGTGTTCCACTAGAATACAGTGTGGAGTTGGAAGAGTGAAGACACAGGCATCATGTGCCAGAGGTCCCCAATGATCTATTAATGGTCACTGAAGAAGTATAATTTACAACTCAGGAGAGACAGCCAGTATTAGGGATAACAGAGATTGGGGAAAAAACCAAACCAAACTAACAAAGTAAATGGGCAATGAAAGAGCATGGGAAGACTGAAGATATGGAAGTACACAAATTCATCCAGGCGGACCAAAGGCCAAGGAGGCAGAAACTCCCACCATCAACAGCATTCTCCTTACACTGAAGCTGCAGGATGCTGATGCCCCACTGCTTAAGGAACACAGACACTACCAATCTTAGCACTCAGATGCTAGAAGGGAGCCTACCACCTGAGTGAGAAAAGATACTAGGAAGTTTCTGTATAATAATTTTAGCCAAATTAACAATGGGACTTTTCTGCATGAATTTAGACTATGAATTTCCGTAGTAGTGTAACTAGAATAATAGTAGACTTTTCTTCATTTTTAATGACTAAAACTATTATTATTTTATATGTGACTAAGACTATTATGACTAATAATCAGTCTAATAATAAATTCTTAGCTCTGCATGTCAAGTGTGTTCCTTTTTGCCCGTAACAAGACTTTTGAGTGTAAAAGAGGGACTGAACAGTTATTTCTGACACAGGATGCTGTTGGCTTTTTTGCTATACAAAATCATTGTAGGTCTGGAGACCGATTTCAAATTTGACACAGCTATTGAGCAGCACTTGTACAGAGAACACTTCCTGTAGTAGACAGGGAGATTTTAGGCATTCAGGGGAGCGTGGCTAACTAGCACAAAGTCCACTTTCTTTACAGTGGGACAGCCAAAATGAAGCAGGACACATCAGCTGTTTGAACAGAGGATTTCTCAGTAGCACTTTCCTGGGCTTTCTGGGTTATCCCTTCAAGGACTTGCATATATACACAACTCTTTCTGAAAGCTCTCTCATGCAGCTACCAGGAAACAGCTGCAGGATTTGCTGACAGGTTTAACCTTCTCTTAAGAAAAGCTGAAGTTGAGAGATGAAGGCTTCTGCTTTGGCAGATCCAAGGACAAGCAGGCACCTTGAAAATTAAGCTAGAATAAACATCGTTAATATCTTTTTTTCTTTCAAGTGACAAGTAATAAATAAAACTGAAAAAATATTTACAAATTGAAAGCCTGATGAGAGAAACAAAGTGAAAGGAAAGAAGAATTCAACTTTCAGGTATGAACAGTGAGAAGGTAACTGAGTGGGTTTGCTTATTACAGCTTTCAGACCACAGAATGGGAGAGATTAGCAGTGTGTGCTGGTGGGTTACAGAACTCTTCTCTTCCCATACCAAGGGTGCTAACAAGCAGTCTGTGTAACACAAATACAATCACACAGTGCTTTCTTTTTTTTTTTTTTTTTTGATCATTGATTTAGACAATATTCATTATGTCAGATCTTGCCTATCTCAAAATAGAAACATTTGTTTAAAAAGTAAGATTATGTTGAAACATGACAGATGTCTTCTCTAGCTGAATAAGGCCCACCAAACACGAGTATACAGAAACTTGTAGGAAATGCATGTAACTAGCTAGTCAAAAAAACCTTCCACGTGTGTAATTTGATGATGCCTAAATGAATGGATTAAGTCAGGCTTGAATTTACGCCTTCCATCTATCAATGAGCTAACTCCAGTGACACAGCCGAGTCAGTAAGGCAGTCTGCCCAAATGGTGCTTTGGGAAAAGAAATGGAGCATGTATTCCCTGGAACTAACAGGAATGCACAGACAGGGGTGAGTCGCCTATTAAGGTGTAAAGCATGCTTTTTAGCAGATGAAACAATCAGAAAACATCAAAATAATGAAATACATTTTTCATGCAACTGCCCTTCAATGTCACAGCTAAGATGAAATTTTCCTGTAGGAATGACAAGCTAGACAGTCTGTTATGTCATACTTGGTGAAGTTTCCTTTGACTTTCTCAAAACTTTATCTGTTTCTCTGCAGAATCCTGCCATTCAGGATCCAAGGAAGCACAGGACAGCAGTTCCTTAACTGTAATGCTTAACCCTGCCCTAAAACCACCAACAGGCCTAGGAGTTTACACACTCTTTAGTCTTCTTTCAGCTGGAAACTCCCTCTCTCTCTCTTCTCCTTTCAGCTACTCCTCCCCCTCCCTGAATTTCTCTTTCTCATCTCTCTTTTAGCCTGCTCCTGAGCAGCACAGTTGAGAACAACACAGGGCTCTATGTTTATTTCTATAGATAGTATAGAACAGATATTACCTGATTTTTGAAAGGGTTAGATTATAAATTTGTATATACTGTATAATTTCATCTAAAAGGCGATCTGTCATGGAATCAAAATCAGCAAAGGTATCATTCTGTAAAATAAAAGAAATAAAAAATAATAACTGTATTTTCTAATGCAGCAATATACATTCTGCATTCAGCTGAATTCTTATTCCCCAGTGTTTTGATCAACAGCACACAAATAAAAGCATCCATATTAACATTGAATACAAACACTACAACTAATTACAATTTTTTCAAGATTTTTTCTTGTAACATGGAATAAAGCGATACACATTTTAATGTAAGACTACTTTCTTCTAATCAAATCTTACCATTACACAGCCAGCCTTACTTCTAAGCCTTCCTCTACACATAATCTTATCTGTAGTGAAACAGAAGACCAAACTGCATATTCAGAACTAAATCACACTACCCATGAAATAGAAATGAGACAATTACTGCAACAGCAGAGTCTACATTAGTACCGTTTATTCAAAAGCAAACCAATCAAATCCTTAAAGTCTTATTCCAGTTCATAGCTAATTCCACACAATGATTAACAGTAAGAAATTAAAAAAAGAGGTAGGCAAAGGCTGCCTAAAGCATTTCAACACAAGTTCCAAAGGATCTGTACTAAAATCTATAGTGTTCAACATATTGATAAATGGTTTAGGAAAGGAAAGAAGGACATGAGATGTCAGAGTTTGTGGATGAAACCAAATATCCAGGAGAGACAAATCCAAAACCAACCAGAATTTCAGAAGAATCTTATAGTACTGCATGAAATGGCAAGAAATGCAAAACAATGTTGCATAGGGAAGACCAGCCCTAAAAATACATATGCAAACAATCATCTATACATCTGCGTTCTGTATAATCAGCTACGTTAGGAAAGCAAGGAAAGAACAGAAAATAGCAATATAGCATTTTGTAAGTACATAATGCACAAGTTTCTTAAATGCCCTGTCCAGTTCTGATGAACCTATTTTCAATGACAAGAAGCTTGAAAGTGGGCAGTGAATGATATGGATGACCAGAAACTGTTTCACACACGATCCTGAGAAATACTGAATGGACTAAGTCTCTTCAGTTTCCTCCTGAGGGAGAAGTAATACTTGTTTATAAAATACTTAATTAACTGAAGCAGAAAATGGAATGTTTATTGACTATTTTTTTTCCAAAACAAGCTGTAGGTGGATATGTTTAAATTTCCTTGTTTGTAGCCAAATTAGCAATGTATATGAACCACAGAATTAATCTCAACTGTATGCTGTGGAAACTGGAAGTAAAAACATTCAAAAAGAATCAGCCAACATTAAAGAGAAAAGTCAGTAGCTGTTACGCTTAGGGATCTCACTGGAATTCCCGAATCAGAAAGTTTCAGGACTACTGACTGCCAAAAACCACAGGGCTAGAGAAGAGAAAGCACAGCTTGGTGCCTGTCCAGCTTGTTTCGCAAAGCATCCCAGCAGCCATCACCAGAAAAATGCTACTGCACTAAATGAACTCTTCATTTGAGCCACTGAAGAGACTGTTCTAATTCATCCCTGAAGCATGTCTAATACAGTATGTAATACACACACACAAAAAAAGTAAAAATTGATCTTTGCTTTGTCAAGTTTACTTCATCTGAAAATAATAAAAGTTTAGCACAAGAAGTACTTTAATATTGTCTCAGTGTCATGATATGGATCTTACAGTTCACTGAGAAAAGAACAAGAGACGGGTATTTTGTATTTCTCAG
This sequence comes from Megaceryle maxima, assembly GCA_024605025.1. Taxonomy (NCBI): domain Eukaryota; kingdom Metazoa; phylum Chordata; class Aves; order Coraciiformes; family Cerylidae; genus Megaceryle; species Megaceryle maxima. The sequence goes on along the minus strand of JANHGN010006247.1, from coordinate 41,044 downwards.
ATCCTGTGAAATAACACATCTCCCTTCTTGCCACACCAGTTCTCATTATCACCATTTTTACCATTAATAATTGAGGGTATTTTACCTACAGTCCTAACTGATTATGTAGAAAACTTAGGAGATACCAGTACACTTAACAAAATGGCAGCAACAAATGTTACTCCTTAAATATTTACTTTCAATATCATACTAGGTTTTGTATTTAATGCAAGACAGAGATCAAATCATGAATTCCGTGAGAATGCAATAAAAATATACAGAATGTGCTAAACTACAACACAATAGTGGCATTAAATAAACACGTCTAAAGATGTACACTGTTACTTGCTTTACACATAATATTTGTTGTTGGTAAGTACCTGATTCCTTTCGGACATAAGAAAATCTATTCTCCCTCCAGGAAGCCCTAGCTCAATGTAAGTCTTCACTAATCTTAGATCTGCGCTGTTACCTTAAAAGAAAAAAAAAAAATTAAGAATTAGATACTGTCAAGTTAACTTGCAATAAGAGCAGTTGGAATACTGAAATGAACCTACGGCACAACTTTCTATTTAAACACAGCTAATGATATTCTCAGCTCTAATTAAAATTCAGTAAGACTCAGGACAGTAAACTGCAAAGCAGTGACAAATGTCTATAAAAATGACATTCAATGCAGACATCGGTTTAAAAAAGCAAGGATTTAGAAAGCGATGTTTGAATTTGTTTTGGTATCCAACAGATACACAGCACTGTGAACATTACATTATTGAAAATCTAATTTTTATGAAAGTCAACTAAGGAACAACTCGGGGCTAGCTTAAAGAACTCAATGAAGGAGCAAGGAATAAGGTTAAGTCATAAACATTTTCATAGAATAAGTAGGCAGAGTGAATTGATAGCAGATAAAGATAAATTTAGACTGGTACCCAAGACAACAAATGCTAATTTAACTAGCATCATGAAGATTTCCCTACATCAAAGATCATGTGTGGTTTTGAAGAAAGTGTACCCCCTGATGCATGCATTAGAGAACAAGATCTTATTTAAATATGGTTTTAATAGAAAAGAACTTGTATGAACTTGCCATTTCATAAAAAAAACCCAACCCTACCTGTATACATTTTTCTAAGGCTTCAAAGACTTGTTCTTGTAACAACAGCTTTTTTGGCCAAGTTAACTTTGGGATCAATTCTAGGCACACAATAGCACTTAAACAGCTATGCCAGTAAGAAGGAATACTTCTGAGTTCTGTTTTAAAAGCACTTAAAAAAGGCTGCTTTCTGCCCAGAGGAAGAAATAAAAACTATTTTTGTTTTGTTTTTCTTTCACTTAGGAATTTGAAAAATGAACAAGAAAGCTGTACAGTGTCAGTCCTGTCACTATTCTATCCTACTGCCCTCTTGTGTTTCTTTACGTTCTTAATTTATGAAGCTTCTCAATAAAAGATGTAAACATTGATGGCAGAAAGCTTTGGGTATCTTAACTAGAGGGGATATCATTCCTTAATGTGCACATATGCTTTGAAATAAAGGCAGGTGAATATTTTCCGGCTACTTAAAACTTTCCAGTCCTTTCAATTAGCAAGAGATTGTTTCATTTCTACTACAATAGTCTCTGTCCTTGGAAATAATCAAAAACCCTGCTGGGTTAGGCCCTGGGCGTTAGACCTGCTGTAGCTGAACCTGCTTTGAGCAGGTGAATTGGATTAGACAATCTCCAAAGATCCCTTCCAACCTCAACCATTCTGTAATTCAACAATGTAACCTTTTAAAACCTTATTAACATTTGACTGCATTTTACACAGGCTATGGGTTTTTTTCTTAACAAGATACATGTATTTTATTTTCCTTGACAATGTAACATTAAAAATTAAAACTGTTTCTTTTTAGTAACTCCATTCCATTACCACAATATAGACAAATACCTATATGCCATAAACTGGAAGATGTATGTAATGTGAACTAACAGCTTTACCTTTTATAAGGGCATGTGGTAATAAGACAAGTGGCAATGGTTTTAAACTAGAGCAGGGCAGATCTAGATTGGACATTAGGAAGAAGTTCTTTACTATGAGGGTGGTGGAGCACTGCAACAGGTTGCACAGGGAAGTTATGGACATTTCATCCTTGCAAGTGTTTATGACCAGGATGGATGAAGCTTTGAGTAACCTCAGTTGAGTGGGAGGTGGCCCTGCCCATGGCAGGGGGATTGGAACTAGGTGACCTTTAAGGTCCCTTCCAACTCAGGCCATTCTACGATTCTATGATTAAACACATTTATATGCATGAGAGTTTTACTAAAGACAAATGTTATATAGAATTCTTAAATGAACCTGTGGAACACACTGACAAATGTAGCACTACAATGTCAGATTCCTCTTTCCCTCTAGTGAACCTATTTGAGAAGCGTTCCGTTCAGAGTTCAAATGACTAAAGCTAAACCTGCCTGGCCATTTGAACTGCTATCTCATTCAGTATCCCAGTTCCCAGCATACCATCTAGGCCATGGACGCAGACTATAAGATGTATTCCTTCTTCTGAACAGTCATCCTCTTCCATACTGAAATAAGGTATTGAAGAAGCCAGTTTGAAAACATCACTATACATAAATCCAGGAAGTTTAAGTTGCTTCAATTCTTCTTTAGCCTGCAGGAAACTGGAGCAAAACCATATTTATGATAAAACAATTTACTATTGCCAGAAAAATGTAGGATATCCTAGGATAGATTTTTTACTGTCTTTTTACTTTGTATTCTAGGTAATTAATACAAAGGAAAATATATTTATCCAAGTGCTATCATCAAAAAACAAGCCAGTTCCTCTAAATATTTTTTACTGCAGCTTCCTACAGCCCCTTTTCCTCTGCAACAAAATCCATATCCCAAGCTCTGATCTATTCTTTCCTTTTAATATCTCTGCAAACTCTGAAGTATTTCTGAAACCACTGAAAATTCTGGGTTAGTTCTGGTCTTGAGCAAGAAACAGCTTTGTTTAAACGCAGTAACAAAATTATGTGGATTACAACCAATCAGAAGTCAAGGTAAAGATTTTCATTAACTTTTGATAATATGTGTCAAGCTTAAAAACTATTACCTAGGTCAGCAGAGAACTGGAGGCAGTGCTGTAATTTCTCACCAGAAAGTCCCTCTGGGAGGCTGAATACCTGATACTGAATTCAGAAGAACCCAGATCCAGACCTCTGATCTTTTACATATTATATGAAGGCATACACTATATGGTTTCTAATAGCTGAGCTCCACACATGCAGGGAGTTCCCTGTGTTCTGCCCTTTCTTCCCTGTCCCTTAGATTTTTGTGTGTGACCTTCCTACCCAATTAACCGCATATCAGTTTCCCTGTAGCACTTCAAGCTTTAGGCTTCTTTATGCTTCTTTCCCTCCTTAATCCATCTGTTCTGCATGATCCCTCACAGCATCGTGCTGTATCCCATCCTCTTCCACCTGCTCACTGTTCTCCTCCCATTCTGCTTTTTGCTTTCTGTTTTCCCAGCTTTAGCTCATTCTACACTAACTGCCAAGAACAAGCCTCACTGAAGTTGGCCTAAACAGATACCACTGCAGGCAGTTGGTCTTACTGCTTTGCAGCAGAAGTTACCAGGTCTGTACTCAAGGCAGTTTTCCGAACTGAACCTACCAGGGTTAGTTCTCCATGGAGCAGACTGTGCCCTCTGGAATCCCAGTTACCCCACACTCTGGGAGCCTCTGCCTTCCCCAAGGCCAAGTCCTTGATTCTACTCTGAGTTCCCTCTTTCTTTTATTGTTACAGAACACCCTAAAAATGGTCTCTGCTTTTCATCCTTCCAGTTCCATGCCAGTATCCACTCTCCAGTATTTCAAAAGCTACATTCCTGTCCACTTCTAAACTATTTTACTCTACCACTGCTCAATCCTTCCCCCTGTTCTCAGCTGCTTACCACAAACTATCTGATCTCTTATCTCTTCTGCTTGCTTTATATTTTCCTTGTTTCTACCTCTCTTCTAAACTTTCTTCGTTCTGACAGCAACATTTTACTTCCAATGCAACATATTAAGCTGCTGCTTCCCAGGTTGTTAGCAGCAGGGGCTTATCAGGGAAACACCCATGTTTACAGTAAGAGGAGGTACAAGCTGGGATCTCTGATGTTCCTCTAAATTTGCCTTTCCTGGTATCCAAATTGCAGTGTAATTTAGAGCACTATGGTCTCTGAGGTGTTACATTTTGGATATTTGAATTTAGGATTGAAAAATGAGGCTGTCATCTTGGCTTGCATTGCACATTTGCTTCACTTAACTAATTAGATGGACAACCAGTTGCAGAATGCTTTTGGTTTTATGTTTTTAAACTTGGAGCATGTTTTTCTAAGTTTGTTATTAAGCTACCATTAATTGTTATTAAGCTATCATTTCATAAACCACCACTTTTATGCTCATTATCACATCACTTTTCAGTCAAATAGATATCTTTAAAATTAACGTATTAGAGAAATTTAAAAAAAAATGGTATTTTACTTGAAGTTTGTCAAACCACATGAAATTACAAGATAACCAACAGATGGAGCTCAGTGAGAACATGATTACTATCTGAACATCTAAAACGTCATGTTACTTGAGCATGCAGAATCCACAAGCCACAGTCCTTGGGACACTCTAGAACCTAACCCATGCTCCTTCTCCCCTTCCATACTGTATTTACATCATTTCTAAAAGTAAAAAACTTTGTTTTAAAACAATCACTTACGCTAACATTTGAGGTTTTGGAGAGCTTTCATACCAGGAAACAGATGAAGCTGAACTGTAGGATGTGCTGCCTGGCTGTTGTGTAATTGCATCATACTTATTCCTTGAAGAACAGATAACATTGCAAGGAGAGTCTCTCAGAGAAGAAGGAAAAGACAGACAACCAGGAGTACAGACAGGAGGCACTGTCATTCCATCCCGCAGATGCCCGCTATCAGTCCGTTCAGATCTTAGGGTGCTCTCTTCTGCTGAGCCATGATCCTGGTCAGTACTGGAAGCTCCATCTAATATACTATAGTCTGTTTCTTCATAATAACCATTTTCAATCATTTCTTGATCCTCCTCTTCTTCCTCATCTTGTTGGGAAGAGCAAATTTGTTTTTCATATGTTTCCTTTTGAGGGCTAACAGGATTGCTGTTGTCCATAGGCCAAATATCTGAAATATCTGTGCTGCTTCGAGAGCCAAAATAGTTTTCAACAAGCCCTTGCTTTACCATGTCAGTACTACCAGTTGGAGAAGGATTATCTGTACCAGTTTCATATTTAGCTACTGACAGGTCTTCAGTTGTGGCCTTTAGTTCTAAAGGCTCGTTACATTTTCCTTCATCTGTTTTTTCAATCTCATACACTGCATTTACAGATGAAGAACCTGAAACAACAGAGGGCTCACCCATACAAGTGATTTCCAAATGCAATTTAACTCTTTCTTCTGGAGTGTTAAGATGCCTTTCAAGGTCCTGAGAATCCTTGCAGGTTGTGTCAAGGTCTGCCTGTGGGCTGTAACTTTTCACACCAGTAGAAAAATCCTCATCTGAAACAACTGAGTGTAAAAGATCTTTTGTTCCTGAGAGTGAGGAATGTATAGACTGAGTTTTGTTATCTGAATGCCCTGAAAATAAAACACTCTGTTGCTGCAAAATGGTGCTTGATTTTTCACTGTCATCACATTTTGTCAAGTCAATTGCTCCAAGATCCAATACTGTTTTACTGTCACTTAGCTGGCATTCAGGTATAATAGATATCTTTGAATTCTCATCAGGTGACAGCTCATCATCATCTGAAGGCAGAGAATTTATGGATGTCAAGGATGACTGTATTTCACTTACAGCACTGGTACTCTCAGTGCAATGGCTTTCTACTGTGTTTTTTATAGCACAGTCTGGTTTCAGTAAAAGCTGAGGCAATACTCTCTCACCATTATATGCACTTTGCCCTTGAACATTTTCAAAAACCTGATCTGGGTTGGGGTGAGTAGCAAAAGAACTTGGTTCACTTTCTACACCTGAATCTGAAAACCTCGAAGAGGCATATGTCACACTAACGTCTGGTAATTTAGTCACATCTCCACTTAAAGGAAGTTGACTTTCTTTTGTAGAAAGAGTAGGCTGATTACTTTTCGTTTTTGTCAAGATGTCACTGGTACGCTGGAAGTTTCTTTCCTGGACATCTTCCTTTTCAAGCACTGGTTCCTGTTCTCCTGATTTCAATTTCATTCCAGATTCTGAACACTGAACGTTGGGTATCTGCAAATTCTCTCCTTGCACTCCATCTTGTGGAAACTCAACCCATGATCCAATGTGAACAGTCACTTTCTCCCCTTCATAGGGATTCCTATTACTTGGTTTGACCTCAATTGTCCTGACTCCTGAGGAAGCTGGTTGCCCTCCATGACAACTTTCAAGTGTAACTCTGGCTTGTAGAACACTATCTGCTTGTAGAGTTCCAGAATCTGTCTGGGAGACAGCAAGTCTGCCAAATCCAGCCACATTTTCACAATGCACGGGGCTACCTGGACCTCGCTGGACACCCTCTACCTTGGCAGTCCTTTCCTCTGTTCCAGATGGCAAAAATGAAAGTTCTCTTTGACTTATTTGCCTTGTGCAGGTCTTTGTATCATAAGGAAATCCACCTAATGTAGGGTCCAGCCCTTCGTTAGCATTGTATGAAGGCCTGCCTTCTGAGCTTCTAGAGGCATCTTCCAGTGTTGCACTTTTCAAACATTTGTAGCCTACTAAGACCACAGAGTCCTTAGAGTTTTGTTTCACGACTTTTTTTGTGTTTTCAGGTTTCATTGTTTTCATGAGCTTAGTAACCTTAACTTTGGATTTATTTGCATCTTCATTTTTCCCTTTCAAAGTTTTTGATAGTGTCTTTTCGCTTTCTGAATGCCACATGTTGGAGGCAGGTCTTATTTTCAGTTCTGGGCTAGTAAAACCAGCTACAAAACCTTCTTCAGCTTCAAATTTATCCAGTTTATTGGACTCTGACTTTGGAAGACTCTGAACTACCAACCAGGGTACATCCAAATCTTTCACCAAAAAAAGTGAGGAGAGGGGAAAAATAAGAAAAAGGATTGTTTACAACAACATTGTGCAAGTAACAGAAGCTATAAAACACAAATAATTATAGAATTTACATAATCTTAAAACTCAAACTAAGGAAATGTTTCCTCGCAAATACATGTAGTCCTTTAAGCCAGCAAGAAATGTAAAGAAAAATACTCAGGTTTTTATGTAATCTTTTGCTCATTTCTTCAAAAAGAAAACTGCACTGTGAGGTGTGTTTACCTTCAGTAATTGAATCTAAATATCGATCTTCAAAGATTATAGGCAAGGAGTTCATATCTCCATCTAGTTCACTGCATTCAATAGGGAGGGGTGGAAGAGAACTGCAGAAGGAAGTGTTTTTAATAGCTGCACACATCTGTAGGTGACTTTGAGCACTGAAAAAAAGGAAGTAGTCCTACATGAAAATAGAACTATTTATTTTTAAATTAACAGCAATTAGCAGTATTTAATTCATGTTAGAAGCTTTTCAACTAATTAGTTATTTAATAACTTTAATAGTTATTCAATAACTTCTTATATAACTGATTTATAAACTTCAAATCTCTGTTGAGAATGTTTCTCTTGCACTTGTATTTTTGCAAGGCAGTACTTCTACTCAACATAAGCTATGTACTACTACTACATGCTACGTACTGTGCACTTCAAAAAGCTACTTACTGTAGTTCTTGATAGGCAAGGGCAGCTTGCCTAGGATGCTCAAGACAAAAGAATGCTTCTGCAAATCTGCGTACCTGCAAGATCCAAGTTAAGAGTCAGAGCTTATATTACATACAGTTTTTGAAAATCAGTCCGTGTTCCTACACAGTAATGTTATCAACTTGCATGCAGTATATAGACAGTAACTTTTAAACTAATGTTCAGTCTGAGTGGGAGGGAAGAGGATGCTACAGACCAGACTAGTGACTGAAATGAGAATTTTAATTTGTGCACTGGATGCCCGAGGGGAATTATATTAGATTTAACTGCTTGCTGAAAACTTGATTACCAAGAAATCAATCAATCAATCAATCACTGAAATCAAGATCAACTCAAACAACAACAGAAAAATATTACAAGACATTTCAATGAGAAGAAAGGAAATGACTGATGGACACTTCTATGTGCTTGAGGATCACCTTCAGAAGCACAAACCCACTAGATATTAAGCAGTTTCAAAATTATGAAAAAGTATGTGTTTCAAACTTTCCATGGATCTTCTCTAGCCCAAAGTAAACTACTCTGTAAAAAAACTTCAGTTTGTAAAGATTTGCAAATGACAAAGACAGTAACAAAGTCTATGCTAATCAGCAGCACTTGAGATGACCTAATTGTATGTCTGAAGTCAGTAAATCATGCAATAACAAAATGTTATTTTAGAACATCAAATATATCAGGTGGAGAGTGTGAATTATGCAGCAATTTACTACAAATGAAAACATAAACAATGTATTGAAAATGCAGTATTTGGAAAGCCCAAAGTTAAGACTTTGCAAGATTTCACACGTTTCCAGTATTACATAAAACCATACATACAACAATATGTTTATAACAATTAAAATAAAATTTCTATCTCACTTAGAGAACTACACATGCAGCTAGTCTACATTTATTTACCAACCACTTCCTGGCCTCCTACTCCTTTATTTCTTCAATATGCTCTGGGTCCTATTCTTAAGTTATCTAATTTCCCAAAGAGACCATGACAGTTTGCAGTGTATCTGGTGGAGCAGGCATCAGACCTAGCTCAGTTCCCTCAGCTCTTTCACTTCACTCAGAGCTGTGGCCAGCATCACCGTTCAGCCTGAGCACGGACGTGTCACCAAGAAAATCTCATGCATTAATGGGCAAACATCAGATTTTAAGGACCACATTAATTTTTTTTTTCCCCCCCTTCTGATACACTGCCCAGTATACTCTTAAAGAGTACTGTTTGGATGAATTTTTATGTTTGCAGCTTCTTTTTTTCTGCTGTTTTTTTCTTTTATTAAAGGAAAAACTGAAAAAAAAAACAAAACCCTGCTCCAAGGTGCTTAAGAAAAAAACCAACGACTAACAACAACTCCAAATCACAACCATTAAATCCTCAATCATTAAATTCCCAATGTCTGATCTGCACTAGAAGCTGAAAGTCTTGTCCCAGCCTCTCAGAATTCAAGTTACTATATTATATGAAATTAACCTCAGTCACAACATCACCTCTGAATAGTCATGGAAAATGTTTTGAAGTAGAAAGAAAACACTCAATTCAATACTTCCTTGTAGATGAACTTTCACTTTCAGCAGTGACCAGACGCACACACAAAGGTCTAGCCGATGTGATGGTGCTAGGACATAGGCTGGACTTCATGATCTCAGAGGTCTTTTCCAGCCTCAATAATTCTGTGATTCTGTGATTTACTAGAATGCTGTTAAACAGGCTCTACAGAACCAGAATGACTACAAGCTGGTGCTAGTGACTCAGGCTTCTCCAACTTGGGCTGACTCCACGATGACTCTGCAGGAAGGAAACGGTAGCCACTACTTCTAGTCCCTACAGACTTCCCAAAACTAGGGTTTTTTTTGGTCCTCCCAAAGTAAGCAGAAAGGGAAGAAAAAATTAAAAAATCACCATGGAATAAGTCCCTGCACATGTACGAGTAACAGTCTGACATTTAGTTCCCAGTTACTGTGTTTTGGGACTGAAAGAAATAAGAAGACCATGTTCAGACCTACCAGAAGATGTCACTACAGAACAAAGAGGTGAACTAGTTCAGGGGGTAAACTTTTTTTGCAATATAAAAGAACATACTGTAAGCAGTTTTTCAATAAAATGCAGTTGTAAAAGTTATGAGTGAGATAATATGGTTGATGGATGTTCCAGCATACCTAAAGTGTTTCTGACTTTTTTATGTAGTGCTTAATATTCGAAGCATTGGAAAATAGTTAAATATTTAAATATGTAGCTAAGTAAAAATAGTAAAAGGATTAAAATAATAACTTTAAATACTTAAAATATATGACTGCATCATAACCTCATTTTCTAACAACACTTCAAAAGAATTACCTGGTTTATAAGCATCTATGCAAAAAGGGTGAAAGTCATTTGACCAAATACAGATGATAGGCATTTCTCTGGGGTATTTTAACACAATTTAATGATGCTCTAAAAGGATTAATTTATCTAAAATTAATACTAAACTTTCCCTGGGAGAAACTTCCTTTGGAGGGTATAGTCTGGAAATACTGCAAGATGAAAAAGTAAAATTAAGAGTTTTAGCCGTAGCAAACACACCAGAGTATCGACTTAAAATAAAAAGGATTATTTAGAATAGCATTTTGTATAATACAAAAATCTTATTCCAGAAAGGACAGATGTTATCTCAAGAAAATGAGTACTTTATCTCTCAAATCTCAACTAAATTCAGTAATCAGAAAGCTGGCATCATTTGATATGTGCAGATAATGCCTCTAGTGAAACATAATCGCTGTAGGTTTTCCAGGAAAAGTTTATACAAATGTCCAGAACATAAATCCTCAAGAGCTTATTAGTACAAATTACAAATTATTATACTAAGCATTGCAAAACATGATCCAAAATCAACAATCAAACGCACTCTTAAAGAAGTGAAGGCTCAAATTTACCATCTCTTTTTAGTTTGAAGTTTTGCTGAATTTATGGATTGCTGGCTCCTGCTCTACTGTGATGTGGGAAGCTGAGTGGAGCCATGGTTTCTTACATATATTTTAATTACATATATTAGCAAAGTATTCACACAAGCTCTTCACATCTTGGGGTACAGAAAACAAGTGTCACATTTGCAGATTAGTGTTTGTAAAATTAAATAACATCACATTGATGGTTGTCTTTTAAGTTGGCTCAGGTAAAATCTCCTTCTCAATGCTGTATTATTCCATTCTTAATGAGTCAGCCTGCCTGCTCTCAGCTATCAGGCCCTAAGTAAAAAGGTAAGTTCAAGATTATCCATGTCTGCATCTCCTTTACTGTCTTTGATGTTTGAGTAGATAATGAAGTATCCGGTAACTGCAGCACTCACTAAGAAACAGCACTTAACCACTTCTTTCCAAAATAAAATAAGCTCAACTTTTTCAAATATAAGAAGGGTCACCTCTTAGCTCAACTTAGAATTCTATGTAGTAAAAGATAATGAAAGAAGTGGGCATAAAAGCAACTCAAAAGGGAAAAAAATGCAGACATGAAATCAAATAATGCTCTTTTTTTTTTTTTTTTTTTAAGAAGGGAACTCCTATTCACTTTTGTGCAAACTGGAAAGCATCACAGAAATACCTTTATTATGCAGAGTGTTTCAATTCATACAGTATAATTAACGAATTTGACTTCTACTCCCTAAAGCAACTGCAGTAAAATTCCTTAATTAATGTATTTGAGAGATAGAGCTTATATCACAGATTTAAAAAAGAACCACATTTAAGAAGCTAAATATATAACCATTAGCAGTATCTTTTCTTTTTTATTTTTAAACACTGATGCAGTAAAATTAAAAAATATTAGTACTTTGGTTTTATCAAATATATACTTGTACAAACACTAATATACCAGCAGTTGAATGCAAGTGGAGATTAACTGAAATGGTATTCTCGTTTCATACCTTCCACCAGTTACCTTGAAGGATTTCAGGACTCATAGAAAAGGCACAGAAAGGTAAGGAACATTCAGAGATAGCCAGTAAACTGATCACACTTTGCTCCAAGCTAGCATGTCTAACAAATAGGCCTTGGGCTTTTTCTGAAAGATTCCATTTATTCTCCAGAATAGGACGGTTCCACAGCCACGATTCCCTCATTAAACAATATGATTTATCAAGTCTGTACCTAATACCACAGTCCAAGTATCCTTCAAAGGTTTTCCCTCCAGAACCAAAACAGAAAGGGTTTTGATGCAAATGGCAGAAATGCTGGTGAAGCAAATCAAATCTCTGAGAACTAAAGTCTTAAAATAGACGTTCTGGATTGTGACTGTTAGAGAGCACTGAAAACACGTGTTCTTATTAACCAGACCTTCTAACAAGCTCTCTGTAAATGGTTGTACAAGAAGTGCCTCCAGAAAACCTCTTAAAATTACTTATTCTATAATGTGCATGAGATAAATGCACAGATTGTGATGTCAGACAATAAAGATGCCAGGCAGCTGAAGATCAACCTATATGTTTGATGAGTAGGGGTGGAGGGTGTCACTGTTTATCTGCTTTTGTTTTAATAAATATTACTCTCTGAAAACTTCAAATGTTAGGTTTCTTCAAACCCTTGGCCACAAAAGACAGGAGGGAAAAATACATTCATTAGAAAGTAAGGGTAACGCTTTAGTTGACACTTGAAAATATTTCACTTGGGAACCAGCACTGCTGTGGTTTACTGTATAGAGAGCCCACAGCAAATGTATATACACATACACAGATCAACTCTGTGTGTAGGTACCCACTGTATATATTTTTATACATGTAAACAAACACATGCCAGATCATTTCTGATACATCACTTCTTTTTTTTCAAATCTCACTTATGAGACTTCAAATTTATGAATGTTATAAATTCTTAATTCAGAAGGAAAGTACACTCTGATTTATGACATAAGCAGGCAGCCTAAATGCAGCAGGGAAGTAAAATGGAGGGTGGGCGCCAGGCATGGCTCCTGCAGAAAAATACATCATCCTGCACAAACCCATCTTACTCCACAGACTGCAATTTTCCTTCTGAACTGCATTTCTTATTCAAAAGATGAATGAATTAGTTGGGTTCTAAACGTAAATAATGTATTTTATGTATTATATCCCAAGAATAAGCTCTAACAACATGACACCCAAGCTAACAAATGCAATACAACATCTCCCTCTACGATTCCAGCTTTACAAATAAAACCAAAAAAATTACAATCAGAAATAAAACCAGAAAAGTTAGTCTAATTTTGATATACATTTCCATATCAATGTGTCCCAGTAATGGCATGAATGTGCCAGAGTTCCTAAAGCCAAAGTCAATACTTACTCTTAACGTGTGATGCTCTTGTGCTAGCAATGCTGTGACCTCCTCTTGTAAGGTAATGACTTCCAGAAATTGTCCCCAGAGAGCCATTAGAAGTGAGCAAAGCTGAGCAAGATTCATATTTATAAGTTCTGCCAGTTCATCAGGATTTTCCATTTTCTGAAGTCAGGAAAAAATATTTACGTGATTAACAGATGAGACCATCATATACAGACAAGAATCAAAGAAAGCGTACTTTATCTTAGTGAGAATTTAGATTTCAAAAGTAACTTCCAAATGTGAACTCTCTTATCCAAGTATGAGAACTGAATTAATGTTACAAGATTATGTCGCTATAAATATTATCCAGTTGTCTTTTAGAATTAAGATTCCTGACCTTAAATTAAAGCAACAATTCAATCTAAGTCAAAAATAACTGCGTTGCAACTGTTGTGTTTTCTAACAAGCAAAAATACAGTGAAAGAAGGAGGAATTGGAAAACAGAAAGTCAATACTTGCTATGTTAGTCTGAATTTGATACAATTTGTAAATTTTAATAAATACATCTCCATTTCAAAATAGTCACAACTCAAAATAACATTTATATGGTGCGTTATATCTACATACACTTTAAGCATAAACAGGAAGTAGTGTTATAGTACAGGTGTCCTCAAATCAGATCACCCCCAGAAAACTCAGTGGGAAGCAAGTTTTTCTTTCTTAACAATATATCATAACCCCATGATACAGTCCCATGCCAGTCAATTGTAGACTGAGGCTTACGTTTCCTGACACGTTAGAAATAAAATTTTTTTTTTTTTAATTTTTTTTCATTACAGGCACATAAGACACCGAAGAAAAGGGTTTAAATAGTAAAACCAGTAAAGGCCCATCTCTAGCAATATTAAACAGCAAGTAGAAAAAAGGATTGCAAATATTCAAGCATCAGCTTGGCAGGCAAGAGTGGAAATAAGAGGAACTTTGGATGAGAACTGCACAAAAGAACAGAAAGGTGAAGATGGAAAAAATACAGTTTAGCAAGCTAAGGGAAAAACTAAATATTTCAGTAAATATAAAAAAAAGTTTTAAGATTATTAGTTGCCCATAGAGACCTAACTATGCTAGCTCTGTCTCCACTTACACAAACGATATCCTTTTAAAGCCAGTTCCTTGCAGTAATACTACAGTTACGAAAGGTAAGCCTACTGGTCTTCAAAAGCTGGGTAGATGGCCCACTGAGCAGCAATGCATGGACAATCTTTCAAAATGTTTTAAAACCTATGCTCTAAACTTCACTGTGACAAAGAAATAAACTATTCAGCTGCAGCTAGTTCTGACTAAGGAGAGAGTTGGGGAGACAAATCTAAGTAATCTGAAGTAGACAGGTTCCTTGAGAATACAGGAAAACAGGAGAAGGAGACAGCATCGGGACAAGTCCTTTCAGATGGGGATAACTTGGAGAATCTGCTTTTGTATAATTTACAACTACTGCTTGATCTTCTAATAGTGTTATTTGATACTATCAAAAAGAAAGAATTCAAATTCTAAATGCAGAAAATTAAAGATGTGATTTTAATACAAGTAATCCACCTTTCTATTATCTTCAGTTTCATAATACACAAAAGTTACCATGGTTACTGCTGACATAGCAAGTCACCATATCAATAGTTAAGTTTTGGAGTCAGTTGAGTAATTTCTTTTCGAATGAGGAAGAGCTGAAGTAAGTGTTGGCAAAAACCCCAAACAGGATGTTATCACTGAAACAAGCAGTTTACTCCCAAGTAGTGTATGAAATCATACTCTACTGTATTAATTATTTCACTTATTTAATACATTAAAAAAAATAGTACCTTTACTTCTTCACACAATTCTGTAAGACGAACTTCTACGTCTATGTTTTCTGGAAATATGAGAGGACATACGCATGAAAAATCTATTTTCCAGGTTGCAGAGTAAAACCAATTATCTCACAAAACAAGTTTAAAGCATGAAAAAGAACCCATCAGATAAAACTTGAAGCCATATTAAGTGTGACAGTCAACTTTAAATCAAGTAAATTATAAACTCTGATTAAGATAATTTCTTTGTAATTTCTGACATTGAGGACAGAACATGATTAATTAAAAGAAGCTTTGCAATCGAGTATCATGATCACTTACCATGATACCTTGTCAAGGATACCAATTTTCCATTCAAAATTATACCTAAATTACTGTAATTTATATTATACAGTTCACAGATTATCTATTTAGAGCTGCTCAACTATTCTGCAGCAATGTCATCATTGTTCACAAACAAGGCAATGTAATTCCTTTTCTACCTCAGATTTTCCAGAGATACATTATTCCAGTACCATTTTTCTACAGGTATACTATTTACCTGATTGGCAGGCTACATAAATTTAAATACAATTATTTCATTGTCTGAGGAACTATATTTTAGTCAAATAGATCTGCTCCTTAACTGATCTTTCTCTCAGTAGCTCAATGTTAGGAACAAATCAATCTTTCATGGTATGGCAGCTTAAACTGTATCTGAACCTTGAGTGGCTTCTTCATGAAGAAAACAAATTTATTTCTTCATGTCAAATGTTCTTCCTTGTTAAACATTCCTAGTCTACTTAAGGGAATCTGATCAACTAAATAATATTTTGGTACTATATTTTGAATTCCTTCTACATCTGAGGTGCCAGTAAAAAGGGAACAATTTATAAACCCTAAAATTGTCTGTAACAAGCATTTATATTTGAATTTGTTTGTGAAACAGAGTATTAAGAAAAAAACCTACAATGTTTCTTGAAAATGTACACCAACAAAATGCCATGAAACCCACAATAGTAAATTTAGAATATGGATAATGAACACAGGTTTACAGAAAGGCAACAGTGTTTACTCAACTTGTCTTTGAGTGCTACCACCAACATTTGCTAAGTATTGGTTTTCAACTAATTGCATCCATTATACTTAGGTTTAAACTTAATGCCAAAAAA
Organism: Megaceryle maxima; assembly: GCA_024605025.1. NCBI lineage: Eukaryota > Metazoa > Chordata > Aves > Coraciiformes > Cerylidae > Megaceryle > Megaceryle maxima. The sequence goes on along the minus strand of JANHGN010006247.1, from coordinate 25,035 downwards.
AGCAACTCATACAACTCAAAGTTCTGAGAAAATATGCAAATTGCAGAAAGGCATGAAGTTCTCAGAAACAATCTTTTCTAAGTTTTTGACAGAAACTACATACATCTGTATTAGCTGAACAGTATTTGATGAGAATTATTCTGAAAACATATGAAAACAGTTTAAGATCTGTAACTACATGCAAATTTGGTCATTAGTGAAAAAATTATATTGTTTATTTATGAGGCACAATACTGATTATTTATCTTATTTGTTACACTGCCATTGAGAATAAGCTTTGAACAACATTTAAAACTCTGAAGTCTAAAGTAATTATAGAAAATCCCAAATTACAATGTTATATTAAAAAAAAAGCCAGAATCCAATCACAGAAATGTCTAGATTGGAAAAGACCTGTATAATCATCTATAGATAGAGACAATAGAATATTGTCATCTATATTGTCATCTCTATATATAGATGACAATAGACTATTGTCTCTTTATAGAATAGAGACAATACAAGACAAAAAGACATGAAAATACTAACATCCTACAACAGTTAATGTTCACTCAGCAAGCCATCTGATGAAATTTTGCTGGCTCTGCTAAAAAGTAGTTTTTCTTTTTAAAACAAAACCAAAATGCAGTTATAGATGATTACACTGGTGATGTACTATGAGGCTGAACTGCTGTTTTATTATTCTCCCATCACAAACTTCCCTGTGCTTAAACAACACTGTTTTCTCTTGTCCAGCATCAGGCCAGTACTGACAGTCTCCAAAGGGAGACTTGGCCATTCAGATATGGGCAAATTCACCTTAACCTTTGAGAATGTCTTGTGTAGTGTTTGGAAGAATCAAGCCTTGAGATACCAGAAGCAACCTGAAAGATTTCTCAGGAAGAAAAGTTATTAGTCTTTAATTATATAAAAAATTGAGTGTAATGAATTAGATGAAACTATCAATTTTAGCCATTTTATTTAAATGGTGACAACTGACTGAATTCTTCAATTGTTTTTGTTAAGTAAAGTAGAACACCACTAAAACCAAAACCAGTAATAACTTCTCATTTTATTATCGGTATTCAGCTTAGAAATAAGTAGCTCAATTCTGCAGACTTCATTATAGTTCAACACACGTTCACTGTGGCCGAGTAGTGAAAAACTGCTCTTGTTTAGAAAAGAATATAATATTGTGTATTATTAATAAGAATATTTTAGATTATTAATAGAAATCTGAGGGGTTATATCACCTGCTTTGAAAACATACCTAGGTAGGCGTCTCTCTGGGTTCGTGGATATTTTCTTCTGAGAAGGCGTTCATAAAGGACCTGCATGCTGGCCTTGGCTAGTTACAGGGATTGCACACACATGACTAGTTACTACACTCCTTTTTTCATCTGTGATTTATTATTTGCCTTAAAGTTAGTAAAAAAAAGCTTATTGCTAGCCTAGCAATTAGTGGTTAGATCAGTACATGAAAGCATATAATTTTAGTGTAGTTTCTAGATTAGATATCACTAGTGATACATATTAAGCTAGCATTTTTTGTTTCTTGAAACGAGTAATACTTAAATGCTCCATGACAGTTATTGAGTCCAACAGCTGTTGGCACATGCTTCTGCAAAATCACTGTCTTGTGTAAAAATTGTATGGCAGAGCGATAGCAAAGCAAACAGAAAAAAAAAAAATTAAGTGTTAATAATTTAATTTATAACAATAAAAAATGTGACGATTATGGGATTTAAACAGGATGTGAGATTCTCCTCTGCAATGCCCATTTAAACTTCACACATAAAATACCCACTAAAAACAAGCTTGTTTAAAAGTTAAAAAGAAAGGCAAATGACAACTGTGAACTTTGTAAAGCCCAGAGAGCTTGAAATTCGTTATAGACATCACAGAAGCACAGATACTTTTTACTGTTGATGGATTTTAGAAAAAAATAGCATTAGTGGTAGGCATTAGTTATTTTTCATGAGCGAAAGGTAAGTAATAGCAACATAACTAATATTTACATTATTAGTCCTTTTTTGTTATATCAATTGTCCCAATCAACGTATATACAAAATAACTGAAATAAATGAAAGAAACATTTACAAAAAAGAAAACAAAGTAATTCTAGCAGAGACTTAAAAAGTAAATAATAAAAAAACCCCAGCTAAACCACAGGAAACAAACCATTAGCAGAATATGTACAATGAATGTAAATGTAAGTAATAATTTTCTCTTCACGTATTTATTTTGAGCATTTCTGTTGAAGCTTTTGTGTTCCTAAAGGTAAGCTCAGTTGCCCACAGAAATGACAAAAGGTCTGACCCAAGTTCCACTGAAGCTTATGAAAATGGTTTTTGTGACTTCAATGAGGTTTGAAAGATAAAATCCAGCTGTGCAACTGAATGGCTGGCTGTTTTCTATTACACATATATTTTTCAGGAATGTTTTAGGGAAACTGAAGGTCCTATCTGAAACATTTAAGTAGCAAAGATTTAGTCTAAGCCTATCTATTAGGGCAAAAGCACATTTTGTCCTTAAAAGAAGACTAGGAGTTGAGTTATTCCATTAATAGGGTGTTATCCTCCATATCAAGATTAAGATAACTGACAAAGAAATATTTGCATAGTAACTGTAGAAGTGTTTTTGCTTCTATAAAGAAAAAGCCTCTGTTTCAGATAATTTTTCTATAGACAGCTTTGTTATGCACTCCCTCTCTCAATTTTTTATTTTTTCTCCCCCAAACCAGCTTTATGTATTTTGTAAAATACAAGTTAAACATTCTTCATTTGAATCACTAATTGACCACCTCACTTTTAAAAAATAGATTTCATATCTCAATTTTCAACCTTATTGTTTCATAACATTTATTTTTGACATTGGTAAAATTAACCAATGCAAAAATCAATAAATGCTGTCTACAATCAATGTAAATTCCAAAAGATCTATTTTTCAGATTTCAATAGAACTTCACATCATTAAAAATGTACCTGCTTGATGAGGGAAAAGTCTAAATCATATTTTATAATGCAAATGTATTTACCTTTTTTCATTTTCACTACTCTCCTTGTTGACAAGTAGAGGCTGGGCTCTCTAATACCAGCACTTTACAGAAATGTAATACACATTTCCATACATTACATTTCACCTAATGTTTCTGCATCTACTTTTATCAAATGCAGTTACTAGAAGTCTTTATTATCATAGAACTTAAAATTTATTTCTGTAAGACTGTCCTATAAGAGTTTACTTTTAACTTTATTAAAGAAATAGCTTCTCTGAAAGCATGTTTGAAGTATTCAGTTTTATAGAAACAGTTGTTGTCTATTCAGATCTTTTCCTAATTCTTACATAACTAAGTCTGCTTAAAAAGTTACATTACAACCTGAGCCAGCAGCAATTTCTTCTTGTAGGTCTTTTTTCATACAAGTTTCCAGTGCAATACTCTTCAAATCGAAGCTTACAGAGTTCCAATTTTTATACAAATATACAATATTTCTTTATAACAAACGGGAAAGTGCAGCATGCTGCCTGGATTGAAAGTTTCTCTAATTTTCTCACCACGAAAACTGGTGAATTGAAGCAACAGGGCAAATGAAGACCAACAAGAAAAAAACTCTGTTTGCATAAATTCAGGTTGTTACCTCCTCATTTTATTAGTAATGTGACAATATTTGTTTTGTTTATATTTTTTTTTGCTGGAGTTATTAAATTCCAGCTCAGTTCGAGTGAAAAGATTTTAGATATACAAGATGTACATAATCAATGCCAATTTAGTTGAGAAGAGGGGTATTCTTAATAAATACTGACAGGAAAGTGGTAAGTTTTAGTAAATTCAACATACCCAGTTCAATTCGTTGAGAAGAGGGGACCTCCTTTGTTATCATAATGAAATAGCTGTGTAACCCTTTGAAAGCAAGCAGCAAACTGGCACAAAGCGTATAGTGGAAATTGTAGGCATGGCTGAGGAAAGACTCTGAAACCACAAAACTGCAACCCTAGAAAAAAAAATATGAAAGGAAAAAGATGAGACGCATATTAATTTTGTACAATAAATGAGGTGTTAACAGAATAACTAAAAAGACAGATAAGAAAACTGCCCTTTTCACAAACCTCATCCATATTTTTGCAATTTTCAACCAATAACAATATATTAAAAAAGAAGGCCAAACACTTAATACTGTAAGCTTTCCATCTGCATGCTCCCGAAGCATGCAACACAGCCTTTTGGAACTTTTTTTCTTATTTCCCATATCACACAGCACACGGCAGTAACTATTTAACAAAGTTAATTCTTTATCAAGTAGTATTTCTGGAAAAAAAAAGATAAAATTCACACTACACAACAAAATACAAATAAAATATTAAACTGATATATTCTTACATCTGCTGATAGCTGTTTTGTGTAGTTATTGCCAAAGACCACACTTTCAAGAGAAGGTATCACTGAGTCCCTGTTTTGTGCTGGTGTGTTCCTGTTCAACCATGTATTCTTCACTGGGCGAGGAAAACTGCAAGAAAGTACACACGAACTGGTAATTTGAATATACTACATGTCACAAAACCATCACAGGTAAAAGAAAATCTTGCTTTTTCTTGAAAAGCAATAGAAAGAAGGACCCTCAATAACATCCCAGAAGTTCCTAGCACAGTGGGATGCCCTCTTAAAACCCATCAGGATGGCCCAGGTACCTCAGTTAAGTCTATAGTGCTGCAGTAGGGGAGCGGTGCTTCTAAAGCAGTTCTCTTCAAACAGTGTGTCCAGCTAGTTGGAGAAATTTAAAAAATTATTACCCTCAACTGTTCTTTTGCTGTCTCACACCATGAAGGTCAGCAGACTGTGCCAGGAGATTGCGGATGCTCTTCCTCATTATTTCCAGTGCTAACCTTAACTAATTTGAATAATATTCCTGAAAGTTTAAGCCACAGATACAAACTCAGAACTGCAACAGGTAAGAAGTATTAATTTTCTACCAACCTTGCGGTGGGGTCTTTACCTCCTAAAAGTGAAGCAGTAGAAAGCAGTTGGAAACCTGTCACACAAACTACCATTGCTCTTTTCCTAAGGAATGCCTGACCTCTGCCTACGGGGCAGGAGAGCCCATCCCGAACCCATGGGAGAACAGAGCATCCTGCAACAGTAGTAGCCTTGTGCGAACAAAGAACTAGGGAAAATGAATGAGAGATGAATGAACACAGAAACTGCAGACTTTTAGATAATGGACAGAAATATGCAACAGCAGGTTAATAAAAAGAGTAGATTGTACAGGATTCCAGGGCTGTAACCAAGTGGAATTATCTCCTCTCTTTCAAGGAAAGTGTCAGTACTGGTTGTTTCCAAGAGAATGTGAACTGGATGCTACTCTGAAACTGAAAACACTCAGATACTCTCTACTCCAAACTAATTTAAAAGCACAACTTGGATCCTTAAAATAATTTTGTGAACACCAGTAACATTATACTCTAAAGATAACAGAAGCAGCATGGAAGCTGCCAGTTCATTTCAATATCTCCTTACACAAGCTGTATCAAGTTGAAGTTTAAAATTAAATAGCATTATTCTATTATCACTTGAAAAGCAAGAAACAGAGGGAAAAAAACATGTACAAAACCCCTCGTATTTTCTGGATCCTTTTAAAAAGTCATCAGGAACAAATACATTTCTGACTAAAAATTAGTAACAAAACCCGGTTTTCATTTTCTGACAACAAAGTTGTCATCCCCTTCAGCTATGGGATGAACACGGGTGACGTGCCTGAACTTCCCTTCTGATACAGTGTGACAACTTACACTTCACATATGTTCTGGTACTTTAACTGCATTATTTTATCAACAAAGTCTTCAACAGCAATACCAGCTTAAGATAATTCCCACCTCCTCACTACTTGTTCCTCTCTCAAGTAATGCTGCACCATCTCTTCAGATGTGCTGGTTCCATTACCGTATAACCTTCCCAAAACACATCACCAAAACAATCTAACTTGGAGGGGAAAAGAAGGCAGAAAGTGACAGCTGAACCCTCCAAACTAGCATAGTCCTACTGCACAGAACAGCTGTCCAACACACAAGAGACACAGCTTTCCAGGATGTGAAGACAGTGACAAGAAGCAGGAATACCCTAAGCTAAAGGTTTGGACATTTATGACACAGTGTGAATTTGAAGAAACCTGGGGGAAGTAGCACGGACTATCTGAAGTCCATGAAAGAAGGCAGAAGACAAAAAAGAAGGCTAAAGAAAAAGCTGTGCAAAGAATGCTTCATATATGTGACTGATTGTATGGCCCTGTTTCACACTTTTAATTTTGAGATAGAGAAGCGAGGTAAACAGGGATTGAAAAAGGTTACACAAATCAATGAAACAAAAAGGCTTCAGTAAAAATTAGGCAAAAACTTTTTTTAAAGAGAAAATTAAATTCACAAATTCCATTTACTTTAGAAAATGCATCATTTGCAGATATCACTGCTGTTACAGTAGTATCTGAAAACTGTGAAGACAGCTAACAGAAGACACCCTATTTGTATTAATGGCACCTATTTCAGTCACTAGAGTGAGCAGCCAATATTCCTAATTAGGAAAATGTATCAATATTTATACTTCTAAATGTACAGGTATAAATACATATATTTATACATTCCTCCTCTGGTTTTGGGTATTATCTCTCTTCTACACTACATACTCTTCTTTCTAGCAAAACCAAACTCAAAATCTGTTCTCAAACTCAAAATGTTCTTGAAAACAAGACATTTCTCATCCCTCTGGGCTCTGAATTCCAACATTATCATAAACCTTCCCCCTCCCCATTTGCCATAGATTTAACTCCTTCCTAAGTATTCTGCTTTTATAACATTTCCATTTGGATACTTAATAATTTATTTGCATTTTGTTACAAAGAGATTACCTTATCAATGGCTGATGCAGAGCAACCAGAGAAGCATGGACTATAACTGATATGACAGAAAGGTGGAAGTAATCAAACATAACATTGACATAATGATGAAGGCCCCGGTGTAAGTTAAAGTGCAACTTTAAAGTTCGGCTACTAATTGGCTGTAGTGTGCTCAAGTCATCTGGTCTAAAATAAAATTAAAACAAAACAACATATGATTAGAACAATCATTTTTAAAGGGCAATTTATTAGTAAGTAACACAGATAGCAATTTGGCATATGTCTATACTTTAGAGTGCAACATTTCCCCCAGGAAGAAAAAATATGAAAAAAAATAATCAGAATGAGACAAACCAGTTAAGAAATCTTAAGCAACTTCAGCACTGGATTTCTTCTCTATCCTCTTAAGTGTCTAATATGAACATCCTATGTTTAGATGCAATACAGATTTGATGAGTTTAAAAAGTTAACATATATTGTTGCTTTAATAAAATGTTCTACATTCCAACTTACGAATAGTCTGTATCTGTGAAGTGTAGATCTAATGTTAGCAGAAAATTCATTTCATTAAGAGATTCCTCGATCTAAAAAGAAATTGGAGAAGCATGAAATCTTTCCAGGTCCCTTATTTATACTAATCCAAATTGTATATAATGAAAACTTAATTATCTGAATATAGTCAAGTTGAATGGCAGATTACCTTCCTCTCATCTAACAGCATTTTTATTTTGAAAATCATCACGTCATTCACAGAAACTTCCTCATTTTTGTAAAGAATCTGAAATGTTTTACTGCAAACTACATTGTCATGGATTGAAGCAGGAAAGGCAAGATCTGCACCTGAAAAGAGAAATGAGTATTAATATAGCTGGCCTAGAATCTGAAAACCCCAGAGCAGCTAGTAAGTTCAACTATCATTCCTATGAATTTCATGACCACTGTTAAAACTGTAACACCAATACCAGCTGTTTCCATTTCAGTCAGCAACTGCTGGAGTTTAAAGGAATGCATTTTGTTTCAAAGAAATACTGCATCAGTATTTTTAATGTAATTTGCTTTTAATATAAGTTCTGGACTTAAGAACTTTTGCTTTGTTACAAACTGGAGTAAGACATTCTAGGAATCAGAAATTCTAATACAAATCTGTCTTATTTCATCTCCAGCATTCACGTTGATTTGCAAGGTTTAACCACACTGAGAACTCTCAAAGAGGTTAAATGACAAATATCACTCCATGGAATTAACCAAGAACAGTGGTGATTCATTCTTTCATTCCAGATCTCTGCATCTTGCTCTGGACAGAACAGTTCCAAGTGTTTCACCTGAACCTTACATTTTGCATTCAATACAATACTTCTGCTTTCAGTCCAGAGGCTGCTCATCAAAAAAGAGTTCAGAAAAGTGCCATAAATGTTGGGGAAACCTTTGCCAAAAAAAAGGGTTAAGAGACTTGTAGAAGAAATGAGAAAGAGAATGATTTAAAACAGTTCTTGAGGAAATATTCAGCATAATAGCAAGGGGTTATCACACAGGAAATAAAATGACAGGCACTATCCTGTGAAACAACACAGGAAAGAAGATGAAACTTGGAAGAACAGATGCAACAGAGAAGCTGACAGTTACTTATTACTCCTCTACAAGCAGGCTCAATAACATTAACATCTTCTAAAACACCATCTTAGAAATTGTGTAAGCAGTCGTGCAAAATTTTACTTTTTTTTTTTTTTAATTCTTCTTAATAAATTACTTCAAAGGAATCCACAAAAGGGAAACAAACAAACAAACTGTAAAGTTTGTGCTTTCTGGGTTTGGGGACTGCAGGCCAATCATAGAAAATCACTGTGTCTGGTAAATATTCCCACTCTGTGATCTTCGTAACATGTTAGTTCACCTTCCCTTCAGAAACTAGAAACAAGTAAAAATACTGGGTTTTGCTGAAGTGCTTTCATACATATAATAAATTTAGGAGTCCTGGACAAAATGCTTACAAAGACTGAATCACTGAGGTGTAATTCTCCTATATAAAATGCCACTTTCACTTATATCCATCCATGTCATCTAGTACAGGTGAAGGGCAGAGCGGGCACGGTTTCATGTAGCACGTAATCTGATATAAACACGCAGCATCAGCAAAAGGGATCTCCCACTCCAGTCTGATACAAAAGAAGTAACAGAGACATGTGGCTGAGGTCCCACTTCCTATACAGAGTCCAACTCTGCCTTAAAGCCCTCAGATCTGCTGACTTCAGTGCAATGTGAAACAGCACCCTCAGAAGTGAGAGAGGGGGATTAAGAGAGGAAAAAGTGGATGCCAGGAACAGTCTGAGTCACATCTATGCGGGGAGCAAGGTCTCACAAATGTGAAGTCTACAAGGAAGAACCACTATGTTTTAAGTCAACTGTGCACTGACTGGCCAAGACTATTTCTAGGCTTCTATCCACACAAAAAAACCATGGAAGGCAGCAGTCCTTGGCCAGACCAAGGGCTATCATATCCACAAGTAGGTCAAACTAATGACCTTTTATTGACTGGCTTGTACCCTTCTCTCTGCTTTGTTGTGTCACAAACATTAACAGTAACTACCTGATAAAACAAACTGAGAGAATGACCTAGGAAGGACCCCAGTCCTTGGGTTTGGATTTTTCTAAAACAGCTGCTTGTCAGCTAAATGAGTTCCTGAGTCAAATCAGACACTTGTCTCAAGAGAGCATGGAGCAATATGAAGATAAGAAGAAGTAGGCAGGGGGAATCATGGGCTGATTTCTTTTTTGACAGCACCATTGATCTAAAGTCACGTCAAACTGCAGTCTTAATGTTTACATACTTTATGCCCAGTAAGAAGAGACAAAAGAGCTACCATCTGTGTCACAGTTTACTAACAAGATTGCAGATTTCTGAAAAAATAACTGAAGACTGTTCTGAAATGCACCATGAAATGGAAAAAACTTTTGTTCAGCAATATTAAACATATCATTAAGTGACACTATTAAAAAAGTATGTTTTACTAAAGGAATGGTTTCGCAGAGCTAAACTCCCTAAATCACATTAAACTTTGCCTTTGAAGTGGAGCAAATTTTGGTACATAAGAATTATTTATTTGTTTAACACCTATCCAATAAATATTAAGGAAACTTGACTAAAATTCAGTATTGCTGCTCCACTCAGAGGTCCTTTTAAAATATCCTCAAAAATTCAGGTTTCAGGAATCTCATATCACATTTTCTCAGACCGTAGTAGGGTTTGCTTCCTTGCTATTCCAAGAATTCCACCTGACATTTAGAAACTTAATTCACTTTTTGCTTTTCACATTTTTACTTCATGCTGAGGTGTAGGCTTCATAGAGCACTAACAGGTTTCTCTGGGTTCAGTTCGCCTGGACAGAGAAACCAAAAGTGAGTGCCAGGTTAAAAAATAAAATTATTTTTGTTCAGGAGGCTGAATCAATTTTCAGCTTTGCCACCAGACAGCAAGTGAGCAAGTCTGAAAACAGCACAATTGGATCCTTTTTGTAAAAGGCTTCTTTTTAGAATAAAAATGGGCTTAGCAATCTGTGTAAGAGTTTGTATCTGAAGTTCTCTGCTAGTTTGAGGTATCTACTTAAATGACACCAGCACTTAGCCTGAAACATTGAAAAGACTGAGCAGATCAGTTGAAAAAAATGGAAGACACTAATATAAGGGATTCACCATGTTTTGCTACCAGGAAAGGGAATTAAGAGAGGAAAAACAGTAGCACATTCTGAAATCTACTTTTAAGTCTCATTTGCTAAGAACAAGCTAGTTTTTCAACAGGTCATAATGAAAAAAATTTACATTTTTATTGTGTTAAAAAAATTAAAACCACTTTTATATTAGTTCTAACAATACAAACCAAAAAGTTTGCTCCCTTAATTAGCAAGGCAAGATAATGATCTTGTTTACTAAAAGTTTTTGCACTTACCAGTTGCATGTAACAAGCTAGCTTCTAATTTGTGTGGAATTCTTGGAGGAATTTTCATAGATGCACGAATCTGGTAAAAGCTAAAGCAAAAGACAGTGATTTGCAGTACATCTCATTTACCATATACAGATACATCAATAACACATGTAGGAACAGAGAGTGGGAAGAAGGAACATGGCAGAGAAGTCTCTAGGAAGCTTGAAGCTGTCATTTGGACTCTTCATCCTGTTGGGTTTTTTTGATTAATCATTAACCAGAGCAGGTGCCAAACACATAAATAAAAGAAGAAAGCCTCAACACAAAGCTTGTCTTCCCAGGCGCCAGTGTTGGGTCAAATATTTATGGAGATACATGGTAAACTGCAGTGGACACCTGCTCTGAATGAAAAATTATGATTGTCGGCTACACTGCAACCATCTCAGAAGGTTCTGCCACCACGTAGCATATCTACAGGACTGCTACAGCCAGTTCTGCCACTGAAGGTACTATTTGTGAAACTGTAATGCACCCTCAGCTCCCCCTAAAGGATCCCCAGAAAACACCCTGCTTACTAGACCCTCTCTACACTGCTTGTGGCCATCTGGTATCAAAAAATGCAAAGGGTCACACTAAGCAAAAATTGTACTTATAATAGTACTTGCAGTGTTAAGAGACAGTACTGTTGACTTCAAAGGCAAGAACTGCAAGCTTAAAGCCTAAAATTAAAAAGACCCAACACAAAAGTCTTTTGGGTTTCTGCCCCCATCATTAAACAGTTTTTAATCTTATTCAACTCTGTACTGTTTCCAACTTTTATTTTCATCTACAAAATCTGTAATTGTCACACTCATACTGACTTTATGTAAGTCTTTACATAACACAAGCACACATAAATACACTTAGATTCCATGTTCTATCCATCTCATTCCATTTCAATTCAGATCATTCACTTCTGTTTGATGGGGTTAGCTTCACTCCTCACTGAGCTGACCTGACCTACAACACAGCTCCACTAACACTAACAAAAGGGAGGGAGCAAGAACATTCACAAGTAGAGTGTAGGAAGACAAAAATGCCTTTTCAGGCAGAAGCATGGTCCTAAATGCCCTAATGAGTATGAAATTTACCCTTTGTATTCTGCTCACTGTGTACAGCCACTCACAGTCTTAGGGCTAATTTTCACTATCCCCACTACCCAAATCCACACTACTGGTATCTATTGAGTTGTTCTCATTTTGGCTTCTAACACTTCAACCAAAGCTGACCATTCAGTACTTTGCTCGCAACTGATGCAACTGTGTACTAGCCTAACAATCAACAACAACAACAACAACAAAACAAAACAAAACAAAACAAAACAAAACAAAACAAAATCTTAGTTTAATCCTTCCAGAAAATTAAAAAGTCAGCTTTTGTCTGGTCAAAACTATGTATCAAAGAATGATTTACAACAAGATACTTAATGAACCAGTGATACTGCTAGAGACACAAGATGACAGCAAAATGATTCCTACCTTCTAAAAGTCAGATACACCTATTGCAAACTAATAATTACATATTTTGGTTTTAGTCAGCCACAGGTCAAAAATTATTCCATATACACTTTTTAACTGATTCATAAAACAGTAAATGAATTATTTTTGTATTGGATTTAAAAAAAAAAAAAAAAAAAAAAAAACTTTCACTGTTGTCTTCTCCAAGAGTGTAAGGACTTGAGAAGATTAAGAGAGCCCTCTAAACATTAATCAAGGAGGATGCAGTCTAGTACACTGATGTATTCCTTTTCTCTGGGTCAGATGTGTCTTCCATCATTCAGTTAGTTACTCATTTCACCTATACTGAGGACACATGATACACAGAATGTATACTAGTCTCAGCAAGGAGATACTTCACACCAGCCCCAGTTTCAGTGTCCTTTCTGGATCCACAGTAAGCCTTTATCTGGAGCCTGACACCCCACCACTATAAGATGCATCTTCCCAGGTTACTTCTTGTCACTTCAGGCATTACAAAAAGAATGCAAAATCATTGCTATGGTTTATATTAAATATTATGTCTCAGTAGTTCAGAAACATGCCAGACACTTCATCTCACACTAACCTACTGTCCTGGTTTGAGTGAGAACAGAACTAATTCTGTTCAGTGATTTTACTTTTCAGCTCAGTTCTTCTAACTCACTGCACTGTCTGAAGTCAGCAGCCTGTTTTCACAGGCAGGGTCTGCTGCTGGCAGTGAGAACACCCCATGGTTAGAGTTACTACCAAGGATTGGTGTGCAGACCAAGGCCACTGCTGGATCTTGTGTACCATGCTGGGAGGTGCAGGAAAGTGAAAGGCCACACATGCAGGGAGGAATGGAAAGGACAGGTGACCCCAAACTGACCAGTGAGGGGTACCAGACCATATACAGCATATACAGCATATTCAGTATAAAGCTGAGGGATCTGGAGGGTCTATAGCTTGCTCGCTTGCTCACTCTCTCTTTGGGGGCTTCTGGGCTCTTCTCCCCTCTTGGGCTGCTTTGCCAGCTTTGCTTGGCTTGGCTCAGGTTCTCTTTCAGTTCCTTCCAAGGAGGACTCTGCCCATTCTGCCTTTGATCCCAGTCTGTGTGTTCCTAAACCTGGTACCAGAATCCAGCTCCTGAACACAGCTCCAGTCTGCTGTGGAGCCCAGTCCTGGGACTCCCCCCAGTGCCTGCTCCACAGTATCAGTGGTGACAGTGACATAATTATCATCAGGAGGACTGGGTTCGATACTGGTTTTGTACATATTTGTAAATATTCTAGTTTTATTATTATTATTTTCCTTTTCATTAAAGCTGTTTTAGTTTCCTTTTCTAATGGCTGAGTCTCTCTCCCTTATTCCCTTTCTCTTCCCCTTTGGGGAGGGAGGCAGGTTAACAGAGAGCATCTGTTATTGGTCTAAGGGGCCACCATGACCCTAAACCATGACACCTACCAAACTGGGTTGCTTTATTAGACTTTAAAATATCCAAAATCTGCCCCATTCTCAGTTCATGTTCAGAACTGTGTGACAGCTCTACAGAGCATAAATTTAACTAAGGCTTAACAACTTCACCAAACATGGATAGATTAATGAATTAGGACTGTAACAATGTAAAATGAAAGTCAAAATAAAACCTGAGCACCAAAGAGAAAAAAGGTACAATGTGATGTTCCTGTAAGTTAATGCAATAAGGCTCATTTGCTCTAAAGATGCTGTTAAATGACTGTTTACAATCTGGGCCTCAATGAAAGCAATCGATAGAATTCCTCACGCTTAGAATGCAATTTATGAAACCAAAAGGCTATTAGAACATCCTTTCTTTTCCTATTACTACTTGCTAGCAATTAGTTAAAAGCAAACTATTCTACCCTCTATCCAGTATAGCCTTTACCTGCCTGATATGTTGTAATTTGAGTTAACGGGGAGATGAAGGTGTATTGTTTGAGAGAGGAAGCTTTGATTTTCAGTAGATTTATACTGTAAGCATTTTATAGCATAAAATATTCACTGTTAATCTGAATAACAACATTCTGTAGAAGTTCAGCTCAGGGCAAATCTGTAAACATTAATTCAAAATCTTGTGCCTAGATCTTTGAAACAGTTATTTAACTGCATCAAGATATTTAAGTAAGAAAAACAACCTCCTACGCAGTATTTACCTAAATTATTCACCGTCACTCATCTTTAAATGCCATATATGTTAAGGTTCTATCTGCAAATGAAGAGATATGATACTGAAAACATGGTACTGTATTCAACAAAGGAATTATATTTGTAATGTAGAAAATAAAATTAAAAAAAGCTTTCAAAAGTTAAGATATATGTTCCTCATCTGACCGCAAATTTTAGAAGAAATGTCAAAAATTGCATTGCACCTTGTCACTCTCTTCCCCCCAAGCCCTGCCTTCCTCATCTTCCTTCTATCTCTGGTTCATCTCATTAAACAATTTGTGTCACAGTGCTTCCTTTTCTGTTCAAAACAACCACAACAAAATCAAGTCACTTTCAACTATTTCCCAGCTACACCATAAACACTGTTTAGTCCTCATACACACAACAACCAATACATAAGCTTAATCTATCTATTGTATTTGCTTGGGTCTCCACAAAACAGTTCAGTATCAAGGACTTGTTACTAACCTATCACATTCAATTATCCCAACTATCATTAAATTATTCCATAAATAAGATCTGAATACAATCAAATCTCCATTATCTTACATAACGAGAGAATTAAGGTATCCTAGGTAGTGGAAAACCCTGACAATAACAATGCTATAGAACATGCCACTGATGATCCAGCAAATGTGCCCAAAGAGATGAAGTAGCCTGGGTCTGGCAACACTTTTAAACCCCAGTCAAGCAGCATCTTCCAAGAGCTGGTATGTGCAAACCTACTCAGGCAGCTGCAGGCTTAGTACTATAACTTTTCAGAGGGTCAAACAGTTCAGGGCCATCAGTGTGTCTCTACTAAAATGCCTTCCTGAAGGCCACAGGAACGGAGAAGGTGATACAAACATTTCATCAGCACGGCCTGTGCTAAAGCAAAGTCGGTAGGATTCACATGCCCAACCTGAGGTACAGTGCATTTTCTCTGACATGCACCTCTAAGTGCCAGGAACGTGACAGAGGAACACTTGAATTATCCCTGCACCAGGCTGACTCCTTCCCAAGTCCTGACTTTGATGGCACCTGGAAGAATGCCTTACTGATAATAGACATACGGGTTCCATGTTCAGTTCAAGATTTATGCAGTGCAATTAGCATTAAGATTCCAGAAAAGTGCTGGGGTTCTTAAAGCTTAAACTAGTAGTGAGGTTTTCTTGAAGATCTTTGAAGAATAATTTGACAAAGTCTGTGTTATAACCTGTCTCTTAGTCTCTCTTTTGACTGCAATAAATGAGGAAAACACAATTTTCAGATTATCAAGGGTTGCAATTTTCAGGTAACAAGTCAGAAATATTTTGCTGAAGATGCTTTAAGGCTACTCTCCCTGTTTTGAAGAATCTATGGTATTCAGAAAGAATACCATCAGCAAGAACACACACTAATCACCTGGGAAAACAGCAACATCAATCAGTGTAAAGACCTTCTGCTACCTTTTGCTCCACTTGCTGAAGCAGGATAGGTGAGTATTTCACTAACAGAGAATGAAACAACACAATAAACCACCAAGAACTGTAATTTACAGTATGACGAAACAATGCAGTAAAAATGGATCAGAAGGGAAGAATCTGATATGCTGGAAATTGCTAAATAACCCCGGTAGATTATGCTGTGAGGTTTAAAATCACCACCTGATAATTCAGCAAGATGCAGCTGGATCAGGTTTGATGATAGAACCATGCTTTGGAATTTTAAAAGCCTAGGTTACAAGGGCAGCTGATGAAGTCACTGCAGTATGGGTAGTGCAGGGAACAGATCTGGGATGAACTGCAGACTGACAGTCTGATGAAGGTCTGATGCTACACAAAGAAAAGATTCTGAGCGAGTCTTTAGCACCATTTTGTCAAGACAATGAGCAGGTTGTAACTGCTTGAGCTTCATGTTGCTGATCTAAGAGTGATTTGAAGAACAGTCTCCAAAGGGAGACCTGAGGGGGCTATGATCCCAGAGGTTAAGGGAAACCTATAAAGCTGGGTTCAGCAATTTACAACATGGTGACCAAAAGGCAATGCAGCAAGAAGTGCATATGGTTGGGAGCTGGTACACAAAACAAGTTGGAGACACAGCTGTGAACAGAGCATATTCCACCTCTTGGCTTTCCTGCATCTAAACTCAGGAAGACGTTCCTGCATGTACACAGACAAGATCCTTCTCAACAGCTGATTTGCTTGCTTCTCTGAAAGGCAGCATCTTTCAGTTCCTATTAAATTTCCAATGTCACAGACTTGAGGGGGAAAAAAAAATAATAAAATAAATCTACAATGCTGCCTCTGAAAATTTGCCAATCTCTCATTCTCCAAATGCTTCCAGCATTTAATTTTCCTTATCTTGGCCACAGACATGAGGTTGAGGATGAACATCTTATCTCTTGCTCTGGTTGGTCTGCTTAAAAGCTCTGTCCTGAAACAGTTCCACATCCATCTCCCAAGAGGTACCTTTGCATTTGTTTCAGAACATGCGAAATAGACCAAATGGCTGAGATGTTTCCTGAGACAGCATACAAAAGCAAAGTCAAAGTCACCAGTGGAGATCTTATATATATACAGGAGATTTCTGTCAACCCCAGTCTGTATAGTCTTTCTTCAGTAATTAAATGCACATACTTCCTGATGTTCATCATTGAGGTGAAAGGTTTTTGCAGTTCCTCTTGCCACATAGGTATAAGTAAGTTTTTTGCATCATATTTGTTGAAAAACATAATTTATAATCTGAGCGAGTAGTAGGTTTATCAATAATACCTTGCTACCACCAAAAAAGGAAATGTAGGAAGCAATGGTTGTTTGACTTTCGAATGCTATCACGGGCAGTAACATGTGCAAATGCAGTCACATAAAGGTCAACCATTATTAAAAATAAATAAATCTCATGCATGATTATGTGCTTTTATAGAGACAGACTCATGAGCATTCAGGTGAAAACCCACTCACTTTGCCAGTTAAAGTACATTCCAAGAGAAATCTATGTCCTGAGAAAGCTTCATAATATAATTCATTTTTGAAGTGAAACTTTTTGGCAGTTCATCTGGCCAGGCAAAGGAAAGGCAGAAGTGTGCAAGGCAAAGTCCAACCTTTCCTCTTCCCTGAATCTCAGTGCCCTCACTGCACACTTACACATCCTCAGTTACATTAACAAGAGCAAGCATTGAATGCTTCAGACTGCAAAATTCACATGCACACTGGGTCACCTGCAGGGCAGTCTCTAAATTTATCAGTTCACCAAAGGAAGGAACAGCTGTGACCCTGCATACACAAAACCCCAAGAGAACTCTTGGGGTCTACTGAATGCAAGACCCCGTAGAAAACATGCCCTCTACTGCAGATCACCACTAAGACTTCTCTCATTTTTCCAAGGCGAGCAGGGTTCACTTGGCACACAGGGAAATGAAGCTGGGGATGCAGCACTGCTTTGTAAATATGGAATGTGGGACCTAAATAAGGAACTGTGAGAAAAACGGACAGAGAAGCAAGTGTCCTGAGGAACAGGCAGCTCTCAGGGTAGTGATGCCATTTTAATGTCTGTGTCAGACTGACTCTGGCAGAGCTGTGTCTTCTAGAGATCTTCTAGGGATCACACCTCTTCCCACAGAAGCAAACCTACACTATCAGAAGCTCTGCTGTGGTGAGAGGTTGAGTCAGCAAAATATTGAAGGAATCCCAACAAGTGACAATATTCTTTTATGTATGTCCTGTCCTACAAACTAAGCCCCTTACTATTTCAGAGGCTGTTCTTTAATGAATTTATGTAAAGTCCACCTTAAAAGCCCTTTTCTAAAATCTTTCATCAATCCCTTCTATGAAAAATCCAGGTATTTCCCAGCTGGCTAACCTATTTTTATTACAATAAATAAGACAGAGGGCAAATTTATAGGAAATAGATAAAAGGTTTGAAAGCAATTTTCCTTGAAAGTGAGTTACTTTTCAAAAGTACTTCCCATGTTTATGACACACATTCCTTCTAACAGTTAAAGATACAGGTATAACAAAACAGTTATTAGACCAAAAGTTTAATGAGAATTATTTGGGAGACTAATACTGCAAGTAAATCACAGTAGCTTGTTATGAAACAGGATTAAGTACATAAGACAGGGGAGAAGAGAAGTAAATGCAGCTGGGGATTTTGCCTTATTATTACAAAAGCCTTTTCTCCATGTTCTTTCTACAGGCACACTCTGACAGAATTCCTGCAGTGGTTATGAAAATTTATTTAAATATTCAAAAGGGAACTACTCTCAAACAAGTACTGCTTTTTAAAAGAGCCATATAAACACACAATACTAGATTAGCACTTATTAAATCAACTAGATCTTAAATTATGTAAGTCTATAATGTTAATTCCTCTTTTATTTCATGCTATTACTGAAGGGGAGAAGAAAGAAATCACACTAAATTACCTTGCATCTCTAAATCATATTAGCTTCGTGAAGTTCATCTTCAGGATTAATGATTATCCATATTCTCTTATACTACGAGTTTTTAACTCTATTTAGCTTGGAAGTATTTTTCATTTGGCTTTTTGATTTGTCGCATTAGCCTCACAAATGACGTATCACAAGTTTTTTAATCACCTAGTGGCTTGAATGTTTCAGTTTTCTGGGGACAAAACTACAAGACATTGGGTTTTCTTGGTAATCAGGATCATTTCAGAGTTCCACCCCTTGCAAACAGGCAACAGTTTTTACTCAGACACATCATAACATGTTAATTTTGAAATCAAGGTTTAGCAAACACAACAGATGGGAGACCAGAAGACGAGTCTGACAACTCATTTTCTGGCATTTACTGGTCTTTCAAATTTTTTAACTTTTGCAGCTGTGCAATTCTGTTCCTCTCATCTGTCAGTAATCAAGTATAAAAGCTGTACAAGTCACTTTGCAGCTTACTTCAATGAAAGGCAATATCTGATTTAATAGCAAATGCATCATATGTTTAACCAGAGACGGAAAGTCAGGTACCACAAAGAGCACTGTTGCAAAAAATCCCGTATGAACTGCTGTGTCTTATGTAAGACACATGAAATAAAGGTCATCACCCTTATCCCTTACCAATATCTTAATCTTTTTCTCTGTAGAAAGTTATGTAATTCAAGGAAGTCACATTAGCTCCTCTAGTTCAATTTCTTAAATTGAAACAGTGCAGTTTTAAATATAACATACTGCTCTGAGATATTCTTAGGACACTAAGAAAGAAAAATAAACTTTCAGAAGCATCAATTCTTTCTCCTTCAAGCAAGGTACAGATTCATGATTCATTTAAATCAGCCTAAGACAGTGCTGCCACCAGTAGGAGCAATTTGCAGCCCAAACCCCTTGGTTTTGTCCCCTTTCTGCTACCTTTGGACTGCAGAGCCAGGGGAGAACATGAGGCCGTTCCCTTCAGTTGACATGCTGTGGGCCTCAGTCAGACTGAACTACGGGTGGGACTCTATGCTCAGAAATAATGTGAAATTGTACTTCCACTTACTGTGAATTATTTTTTTTTCCTCAATTTTAAGAGTTTCAACTCTACAAAGAGTGAGAAAAGCACTGCTCACTGTGTGCTGTATTTATGCATCCATTATTACTATCATTCTTAAGGAATAATCTCGGAGAATATTACCAGAAATATCTTGCAAGCAAGCTATGAAAAGTTAACAGCAAGTCAAGGCCTGTTTCTCTAAATTCCAAAATTCATATTCTTATTAAGATGATCCTAAAAGCTCATGAATGTCAAAGAGTAGGGTGAACATTCAAGACCTGGAAGCAAGGGACTCCCCAACACTCCACTTCTAACCCCTTCGTGAGAAGGACAATGTTGCTGTTCTTGAACAGACTTTACTTTTGCTACAGTAGAGCCACCTCCTACAGCAAAAATCTCTTTGGCCTCCTAACACCTACCCTATCTAGCACATGGCAGCAAATATACCCTCAGAAGAACAAAGTAAAAAATCCAAACTTGAAAGAGTTAACCTTCTGAAGCCAGTTTTAACACACTAAACAAATTACCTTGGCATAAACAGACTAAGTAGCCAAATCCCTTTCTCTTCTGCCCCATTCCATGAGCTGGATACCCCAAAGACAGGTAGTGCCCACTGAACCTGTTCAACAAGTCTGAAAAATTAAACAAGCAAACAAGCCCAAAAGAATTATTTTTCAAAGGCTACATTTTACCAAAGGCGTTTGTTTTGAGAAAACTGTAAGGAGCATTGCACAAAACTTCAGATGGTATCCAAAATAATTAAAAATAAACCATATGTAGAAATATATTCAGGAAAGGGAGGAAACAAATTGCTGAAGGGAAGACCTGCAGAATGCTGTGACATGAAAATTGAAAAGGGCAGAACAGTATGATGGGGAAAAGGGAGAAAGTCCACAGAAGGAAGCACTAACCATAGTAATAGAATTGAAATGCAGAGATGATCACCAAGGTGATATTATCACTTACTTGACACATACACTGAAGAACCTCAATCTTTCCATGCACCCAGGTATCTGAATCCTTGTGTCCCCCTTATGAGGCTCACCTCCCACCACTGCCTCCTGTAAGTTGGGATCTGCAAAATCCCCTGAAGAAGAATCCAAGTTCTGCTTGGGAAGCTGGAAGCTGGGGGGGGGTCTCTGCTGCTTTGGATGTCTGCAGACTCACCTCTCTATCATCTCCTCCTTTCTCCTTTCAGAGGAGACCTACAGAAAGGGACTTGCCATTCTGGAGGCAATTATGGCCCTTTCCCCAGCAAATATCACAGGTGGGTCCCACTGTCTTGTGTAGTTGTCAGTCTTTCTCTTTGTCATGCATGCAAACTGGCATCTGGGAAACCCTGCCCTTCCTTATAATAACGAAATACCAAGAATAATCTCTTGAAAATGAGACCATACTTTTACAATATAAGGGTTTTTGCAAGAAATCAAGTTTAAGGAGTTGTTTTCCCCATTTCCTCTGCTCTGTCCTCCCAGGCACTCACTCTACTGCAATACATTGCCACCTTCCTCACACCACCACACTATTTGCAGGACAATTCTGCAAATCAGACCTATGCAGCAGCAAAACCAACTCACAGCAGCCGCTCCGGCAGCTCAGCTGGCAGAATCGGCAGGGCAGGGCGCTGCATGGCACCAAGCAGCCAGCAGCAAGGAAGGTGAAAACTCTGCAGACTGGCACGGCCAGGCAAGCTCTCCATCTTTACATAAGAGCTTAGGAAAATTAGAACTGATATACCTGACGTCTGTCCTAACTCTGTATCCTACGGGCAGAGATGCCAACTGAGATGAATGCAGAAGTTCAAACAGAGGTTTCATTTCAAATCACACTTATCTCTGGGCTGTTCCCACTCACCAGTTCATACTGACATAATGGACTCTCTTGTTCAAGAGATGTCTTCCTAACACAGAGGTTGGAACTTCTACAGACATGTCTCTCAGGATGCAGTCCAGCACGAGAGTTAAACCAACCCAAAACCTAGTTGGTGACAGAAGTGTGTTTTATACTCTCCTTTTTCACCAGCACTGACAGATTATCTGATCCTGATGTGGGCCAGGGAGATAAAATGACAAAATCAGAATCATATTCTGTATTTTTTTTCTTTTTTTTTTTTTTTTTTTCCCCCCCTGACTTACCATCCTGAGCTGACTAACCACAGGATAGAAAAGCATTACTGCAGACACACAGGAAGCACCAGAAGCAGAACCACCCTGTTCAGGCAGGTGCTATCCAACAGATCTCCTTACCTCCAACATCTTGAACCTTAGCCCAGTATTCTGCTAGCTTAATCCACTCTCTCACTATGGTGCTGCGAAAAGCAAGCCTGTCTTATTGACCACAGAACTGCGTGACTGCAAAAGCAAACAAAACAGGAGAAGATCACACATATCACACCTTCTGGCAGATACAGGCAGTCGTACTAGCTCAAGCCAACTGAAAATCCATAGATGAGAATGCCGTTTCACATCGGATTCAGGTTTACAGTGCTAAGAGTGGTCCATGCCAGGTGCACTTTCTCACCCTCTTCCTCCACCAAAACCAGTGCTCAGGCAGTTTCACAACCATCCATGTCAAAGAAACTGGTGCAGATGAAAAATACAACTTATTTTTCCTCCCTGGTCCAATCATCTCCAATAGCCTGGAAGTTACATCTTGCATTAAAGTTACAAGTGGCAAACTAATTAAAAAAACTAATATAATCACCTTTCTGCCTTTCTGCTGTAACTATTATGGGTATTAACCAAACACACATAAATAGGGCAGAACACTTAGGAATGATGGATTTTTCTCTGGGTTGTTTTTTTTGTTTGCTTCGTTTGTTTTTGGTTTGGTTTTTTTGCTACCACCACACAGGGACAGGCCTGAACTGTTAGACTATGCAGAAGCTACACACTTCTACACAAAAGAGTGCTAAACCATTAAGAGTCTCAAAATAAGCAACTGTATTGACTAAACATGATTTAATGCAAAGTTAAAACTGCTAGTGCTGTCACATGCAATTCCTGAATACTGAACTCAGTAAAACTCAGATTTAGAAAAAGAAAGTACATACCCAAGAAACCATTACTCTGCTGTCTTTAACTAACACCTACTCCCATTCTACCTTCATACTCCATACAGAAGCTATCTACATTGTTCTACAGACTCTCCAGAGAAAATCCTTTTATACTCAATACTGTTTTACACTGTCATTTACTCCCTCACTAAACTCAACTCACTTGATCATGTTTCTGCTGACAGTCTCGATGGCAAGGCATGCTGATATACATACAGATTTTACTCGGCAATGTGAAATGATTCCTGGTCGTACATATACAAGATTAAATCCTTCTTTCATCACATAAAGAAAGAATTACATAGACCTCCCTGAAACACAGTCCTCAAAGGAGGACAAACAATGTAAGCTACATCACAATTACATATAAACTTGCTGTCACCCAAAACAGCTGCACCTATGACAGTGCTGTCAGGCTCCAGCAAGGTATTAAGATGGTATAACTATACATCTGAGCTCTTTATTTTTTGGTCTTAAAAGGAAAGGAAT
This sequence comes from Megaceryle maxima, assembly GCA_024605025.1. Taxonomy (NCBI): domain Eukaryota; kingdom Metazoa; phylum Chordata; class Aves; order Coraciiformes; family Cerylidae; genus Megaceryle; species Megaceryle maxima. The sequence continues at coordinate 1,588 of JANHGN010006247.1, read as the reverse complement.
TTTGACAAATTCAATGCCTGGAGGGTATGAGATGCCATTAGAGACAGATTTAATTCTGAGTTGACAAAATATTGTCAATTGCAAAATAACAATTTCAATTGCAAAAGTTATCATCTTTAAAATTTCCAAAAGTAGCACATGGGTCTAAGAACTAAAATCTGACAAAATTCAGATGGTTTGAAATTTGTACCCACTATCTGAGAAGTCTAGAATATGCAATGAGTACCCATCAGCATTTAACAAAATAAAAAAATTAAAATATGTTTTTAAACAATATGGAGTAAAAAACAGAACACAACTAAGTTTTTATAAAACATACCTCCAGGACAACCAATTACCAAGTATTAGCTATACCTCTATGGATAATGATTGAAGAAATAAGCACCTGTACCATCAGCTTTACACATAAGAATACATAGCTAAAACAAGTAGCTTTGGGATCTCTTCTAGTTGGGAGGCTAGTCTTCCAGGAATTAACATGGCAGGGGGGATTCTCTAGATTTCAGAGTAGAAACCAAATTTACAGTGTCTCTAGGTGACCTTAGATAAGCTTCCCAGCATGGCTAGAAGTCTCCTAATACAGGCATTGTACTCAGATGACCTGAAGACAAGCAGTACAGCCTCCCCATGTCTTCAGTTCCCCTCACATAACTGAGGCAGATTATACTTCAAAAGCCTTAATTTCTCAGCAGTTTGCCATTTTCCACTTACTTTCCCAACTTCTACTTGCAACAAATATAAGCCTTATTATTTTAAAAGACGAGACTCTGGAGTACTATCATATTTCAAATTGTTATTGCTCTTTGGGACCAGACTGTGTCTTTGGTCTCTCAGACATCCTGCATCAGAAGGACTGATGGGATATTTGATGATATTAACTTTTAATTTCTGAAGCAACACCAGCCTAAACTGCTCATTCCCAGTCTTACCCATTCTTGCCTCAGAGCAAGCAGGACCTGTGTAAGAGCATCCACTGTTAACTAGAATCAGAAGTGTGATCCACTTTTACAAAATAAAAATAAAACTAAAAGAAAACTATTTGCTTTATTTTTCCTAGATGGACTATTCCCTTGAGTTTACAGCCCAGCACTCCAAATCTTAAACCTGTATCAGTGTATTACTGCAAAAAAGTAAGCTGAATAGCTCATCTTGCAACTGTTAGATAAATTTGACAGCTTTCCTCTCCCTTTGTAAAGACTGTATTACATTAAGTAAAGATCACAGTGTAATACTTCAGAAGATAAGCTGCATGTCAGAAGGCAATTCACAACACTTACTTCCAGAAAGCGATGTCATACAGAGATGTAGTTTGAAAGTAAAAGTAGGACTGGACTGTATGAATTAAAAAGAAAACCTAACAGGCAAATCTAAATGTTGCTTGACCGTTAAAGAGTTTGTTATTTGAGCATATGCCATACGCTAACAATGCAAAACATTAGCAGAGTCTACCTCTTTTATTTAACAACAAAATCTTTTCTTTCCTGACATAGCCAGGAGTAAAAAACAAGTGGTACTATGAAAAGTGCACTCTGCAAATTTTAATTTCCTGTTAATAATTTATAATTATAAAGTAATGTAGATGACTCAC